>JACEVL010000045.1:2641428-2893928 GCA_020284085.1 Aporrectodea caliginosa | reverse complement strand
CCGCAATTAGAGAATACCTGTTGAGTATTCCCAACTCCCTTATCATACGATGTTTCTGATCACTTTGCTAAACATTTAGTCACATTATCTTTCATTTGGTGCAATCTGCAGGGGGTCGCTAAGGACGTTCACAAAGGGGATGGCTATTCAGATAGGGACAAAGGGAAGGATGAGGACAAAAGTAGGTCATTTTTGTGGATGTTCTTATGGGAGGTGCGCGATAATCAATAGGTGAGCGTGGATTGTCAACCGAGAGGTCGGAGGTTCAAATCCCCGCCAGAGCAGAATTTATTTCGAGATTTCTGCTCCACCTGCATCCTCTAACCAACTCAGCCACAATGAGTGGACTGGCCATAGACTGTCAGTTAGAAGGTTAGGACTTGCCCAAGGTCCCCACAAAGTAACTGTTTCGGACGAGATTCGAACCCGTAATCTTCGCATTAAAGGCCGTGCTCTCTAACCAATCGGCCACCATGCCCAATAAATGTACGATTAGGTGGAAGTTCGGCCTTCCGGACAACGGAGAGGAGTGTAATACCAACACGTGGACGAGGGACGAGGAGGAGGAAAAGTATTAGGTCACTTTCATAGAAGCTCTTTACGGATGACCTTATACCGCAAAATGAAGTGTGTCGCTGGTGTTCTACCAGCGACACAGAGATTTTGCGTAGAAACAATTCAATTATTATTTTAAAGTCTCAACACATTAACCAGAGAATAAGTTTTTGAAACAAGAATGTAGAAAAGCTAGTAAAAGCCCTTACGTTAAGTTATACTATGTTGAACGGCCTTTTAAAGATGACATATAGGGCATTACCACATGTTTCAGGCACTGTAAAATGTGACTGACATTTGCAAATCTATACCATGTTGAACTGCGACAAACTAGGTCACAGATTATATTTATTTACGCGCTTTTCGATTACATGTAAGCGCTAGCATAGGAAGGCTTCCCGCTCGTTTTGCCGTGCGGCGCTGAATGACGCGTGATCTGATTGGCCAGAACTTTTGCGCCAAAGACCGGGAAGAGTTGGCGCCTTTTTTGTTATAAGGAACGATTGGCGGCAAAAGACAGACGGTACATGTAGCTGGCGTTTGATTGGGAAGGACCTCGTGGCGTTCCGCTCGTCGCAAGCCTCAAGTTTCTGGTCTTGGCGTGTAGTAGAAAGCGTCTTTGTCGAAACGGACCATGAAGCTGAGCATGTGAGGACTGACGGCCAACACGCTGAGCCGAGGCTCGTTCAGGTGTACCAGGTCAAGTTGGCTGCAAATTCAATTGTTCCGTTCTCACAAGATAATTGTTTCTTTATTGATCGCTGTGCTACGACCAACTAATTTTTGTATTTAATTTGTACGGCGTTGTAAGATCAATCGAATACGCATGGTTTGTCATGATTACCGACTGATATACGTGGAGTCTGAATATTAGATGCTGATTAACCCGTGGATTTGATTAGTTGTGTATGCTGAATCTGATTAGGGACCTATTTTCTGTAAACGATATTAACTCATTAAAAATGACTTATGCCAGTTCTAACGGATGAGATTACCATTTATAAGGGAAATGTTTCTCGCTCTTGTATGGCGTCAACAATAGCAATCGGCCAGGCTAGACTTGACTTGCCATTTCAGTTGATTAGAGTTCGAACCCAGAGCGGAGGAAGCAGAATTTCATCACTAGTCTAGAGGTGCTACCTATTAAAAGAAGAGACCGTCTGGAGAAGAAAGAAGGGGTTGATTTTTTTAAAGAAGACACATCAGGTGATGCCACAATTTTCAAGCAACTGACGTCACTTTTGACATTCACAAATTTTTAAGCCATGTTGAACAGGCTGAACAGCCTTCAAAGATGAACACTGGTTTATACTTTTTCAAGCAATGTAAAATGTGAATTGGCATTTGCAGATTAATACCACGTTAACGGCCTTAACAATACAACACAGTGGAACTATACAACGTTTTGTAAGCAATTTAAACTGTGCCTTCAATTTTGCATTTCCAGCAATCAAAAGTGATCCAAATGAAAACGTATTACAGTTTGATAAGTGCAAAATACCTGGGCAGCGTTATCCTTGTTTCTGGTAACAATATTACAGAAAAGGTAATAAAAAAATTAACATTCTCCAACACAAATCTATGCAACATTAAACAGCCTTTAAAACAGAACGCATTGGGGAAATATCAATTTTTTGGCAAAGTGAAAATCTGACTGATATTTTTGCACGTTCAATAGTCAAAACCTATCCAAATTAAAATATTTGTAACTTGTGCGATACAAATGACCTAGACAGTGTTATAGGGCCTCTACTTGTTATAGCTAACAATATTGTACAAAAACCAAAAAAAAAATTAACGCTCTCTTGGGCAAAATCTATGCTACGTTAAACAGCCTTTTAAGGAGAACACGCAGGGGCATTACCGAATGTCTAAGGCAAGGTAACAATGTGAATTCAATATTGCATTCCTAGTCAAAAGCCATCCTAATCAATACGCGTTTCTCCATGACTGGCAAAAAGTACCCTAGCCACAGTTTCATCCTAGCTTCTTGACAACTTCTTTTCCTTCCAGTTCCTTCCACTTGGAGTTGTAGATGGAAATCAGTGTTTCATCTGGTCGGATAAGGGAACTCTTTCAAATTCTCTTCAGCCTGCGCATCAAATTTGCACTTTCCAGCTTAGGACCAATGAAACAGTATGACATATCTAAACGAAAATGTGACTGATACTTGCACGTCCAACAGTCAAAAGCCATCCAAATTAAAAAGTGTCGTAGCCCGAGGGGTACAAATGACCCGCAGTGTTATTTTTGTTTTTGATAACAATATTGTATAAAAAAATATATAAAACTAATGTTTTCTCATACAAATCTATGCTACAGTGAAAGGCCTTTAATGAGAACATGCAGGGGCAATACCAAATGTCTTAGGCAAGGTAACAATGCGACTTTAATATTTTGCCTTCCAACAGTCAAAAGCAATCCTAATCAATGCATGTTTCCCCATGACGTACAAAAAGTACCCTAGGCACAGCTTCATCCTTGCTTTTTTACAACTTCTTTTCCTTCCAGCTCCTTCCGCTTGGAGTTGTAGATGGAAATCAACGTTTCATCTGGTCGGATACCCTTATCCGACAACTCCTTCCAAACTTTCTCCAGCCTGTGCATTGTATTCGCACTTTCCAGTTTACGACCGATAAAGTACGCTTCGAATTTCTCCCACGAAATCAGCTCACATCCTTCCTCCTTACAAAGACTGCGTGCTTGCTTGCGGTCCAACTGAGGCAGCATTGTCAGACCTGCTTTCGACTCGATATATTCCAAGGGAACCTGATATTCTTTGAGCAAATGTTCCTTTGAGATTGGTTTGTTTGGAACCACAAAAGCACCGAGCAACTTTTTATCGTTTGGCGAATCATTTTCGGCAACAATAACTTTGAACAGATGTGTTGGAACGGCGACTTCCGAGTTGCCTATCACCTGGAGAAAGAAGAATACATGTATTGAGATGTTAGATGTCAACTTCGTACATTACTATAATTAATTAGCAACTTCTATTATGCCAGTGTCTAACGCACAAGGTATCAACAGAAATCAATCCATATTCGATTCTAGTTAATGGAGTGTCCCTAATTAAGCGGGGCTTCTGCCCCTTTTGGGTCTTCCCTATTCCCTAGCCAGCACACTGAAATGTATTATGCGTTATTGGAACTGTTATATGCATTGTTGCTCTGGGAAATAAAAGTTTTGTCAGTTGTCAGTTGTCAATGTCCAGAAGATCAGACCATAAGATACAAATAGCCTAGATGGAAGATAAACAATTCGAAAAAGGTAAGTCTTGAGTTGATAACCAAAGGAAATAAGTGACTGGGTAGAACAAACAGATACAGAGAGAGACAGACAGACAGAAACAGAGATACACATACATTGCATGCAGGCAAGCATACATATATACAAACATGCATACATATATGAAGATGCCGATGCATACATTTCAAGAAAGCAAAGGACTCGTCTACACTCTGTAGTTCTGAGCCAAAATGAAGAACTCGTCTCTCGCTCCAGTCTTAAGGCACCTGGATTTTGTTCTTTACTTAATTAAGTAATTGAGTATATCCTTTATGAACCAATTGCTAATCACACTGATGTACAGATATCTAATAAAACACAGTTAAAAAGTATGTAACATCCTAAAAATAAATTTTTTGCATCAGGCTGTTGGCTGGGGTTATGCTGTCATGGGGACAGAGGGAGTAGTAAGTGGGTTTGTTTTGGGGAGTTGTTGGTGCAGATTAAAAGTAGTACAAGCACTGAATACATATTATATATTTCAAAGAAGCTGACAAGTCATTCTCCTGTATGATTAATGTTAATCTTGCAACATGAGCCTTATATAACAGCACTTCCTAGGAAGTTTCAGATCTGATTATCGCTGTGTAACTGGAGGATTCAACAATACAGGAAAATTAGACCTCTTTAACTAACCTCATACTTGATTCGTCGCTTTCCATGTTTCGTGGTGTAAGATATAAACAGCGGCCCAGATATAATCCGTACGTGGTCAAACTTTTTCGTAAGGTCGCGGCAATAGATTTCGAAGCGGTTCCAGAAGCCTGCATTATTGTCAATGTCTTGAGGTAAAATGTTGCTCAGGTAGAATGTTTCACTCATGGCATCCTGTAAAAAAATTCTACAGCTGACCAATCTGTATAAAAAAGCAATTTGGGATGTTCAGCTTACTTTATTGTTGAGTAAAAATTACGTTAAATTATTCTTTGACTGCCATTCGTTGATAAATTTTGTGATAAAAATTACTAGTTGATCTGTGTTAGCAATTCAATAGTGCAGTGGTTAGCATGCTGGACTGTCAATCGAGAGGTTGGTGGTTCAAATCCCCACCAGGACAGAAATAATTATGGTTCTAGATTTCTGCTCCACCTGCACCCCCGGCCAGCTCGGCAATAATGAGTACACTAACCATACACTGTCGGTGGGAAGATGAGACGTCGAGGGAGAGAACTGGTCACCCGCCCTCATATGCCAAGTCTAAGAAAATGAAGTCGACAACACTTCATACCCATAACTGCCTCAGGGCTAGCTTAAGGAACTGCTCTTCTTCTTCAAAGCAGAATTTTAATCGAGTGGGTCTCTGGTCACTTCAGGATTTACCTATTACACCTCTTGTATTCTGTCTCTGTGGTGCATTGTAGCCTAATGGTTAGAGCGTTCGCCTTTCAACATGAAGAGTACTAGTTCCAGTCTCCCCTAAGACAGTTACTGTGTAAGAACCATAACAAAGTCCTTAACTCACAATAGCCTGCTGCTACCGATTGCCACTTGGTCACTAGATTGGGGCGGAGAGATGGTTGAATGGCAACACATTGGCATGACGATGAGGACGCAGGTTCGATATCCGCTACCCAGTAAAGGTCAATTCAGCCTTCCTTTGCTAGGTGGCATTGGTAAAATGAGCAATAGGACAGATGGGCGCCTTGCAGGCTGCCATAAAGTTAAATTTGACTCTTGTTAAACTTGTCATCATCTGTTACTACTATAGAATGTAATCTTACTGCGAACTTGTCAGTTTGAATTAATAAATGAATATTATTATTATAGATAGTGGTACTTCATAAATATGTAATAATAATAATAACAACAATAATTGTGGGGCGCGGTGGTGTAGGGGTATGTTCGGTGCCTTGCAGCCGGAGGGTTGCGGGTTCGAATATACCTCAAGCCGCCGCGTAGGGACCCTGGGCAAGTCCTTCACTCGCAATTGCTCATGCGCTTCGGCGTGAAACTCCGATTCAGTGTCCGCGCTGTAGTCGGGAGCGCCTCTGAGTAGAAATCTTGAAGGGGTGCTATATAAATATCTGAAATGAATGAAATGAATAATAGTAATAATAAACAGCCATCTCAGAAAAATGCTATCCATAATTATTTGAAATCCTGAGGGATTGCACATGCTTTCGGAAAAAAATAATTAATAATCTAAACAAAGATATATGTCCTGAAGTGAACAATGTCATGTTTGTTATGCTCTTTCTCTCTGCGTCATTCGTCAGATGGCAGCATGCATTTCTGTTTCTCTTTACAACGTCCATCACTGTTCTTTAACCGCCTGATGGTCGGATGGATTGAATGACGGCTGGATTTAAAATTCATTTACACGTTTTATGACGGGCAAACAATTGGTAATAAAAATAATGCAACTTTGGTATAACACTATTTTCTGGTGATCCATAAAACTTGAAACATGCAGTGGATCCAGCATACCTGGTTGAACTTGCTGTTTGCCGCCGGCGCCATGTGACCTCGGGACCAACCGCTCTTGAAGTAGTCGTTGTTCTGTGCAGAGAACATCACAGGAACAGATGGATCCGGTTGGAACTGACTCTGCTTGCGATTCGCACTTCCTGTAACGCATAACATATATTCGTGTTTGTTATTATTAATTCAAACTGACACACCACAGTATGATTACAAGTCATAGGATGAACGGATGATAACAAGTCATTACAGAAGTTGAATTTAACTGTCTGGCATCCATGCCAGCACCCATCTGTCCTACTGCTCATTTTACCAATGCCATCTTGCGAATGAAAGGCTGAGTCGACCTCTGGGAGGTAGCAGGCACAGTGACGGCACACGTCCTTGCTGATTTCTGCATTTCATGCAGGAGTGTTAGCCATTCACCTAAACCACTCCCGTAATGGAAAATCATCAAGACGCTTGGAGGACGTGTTGAATTAAAACTCTGTCTCAACAAGGACTTAAGATCTGTCTCAACATGGACTTGTGACGAGCAGCTTACCTGTCACGTGTTGCTTAGTGATGTGTTCAGCGACCCAGTGCGGAATCCTCTTCTGTTGATCGTAGCAGAGGGCATGGTTGCGGAAGACACTGACATCAGATGATCGGAGAGGAGGACCGTACTTCAAGATTTCTTGCGTCGAATGAGGATAAGCTGAAGAGAATAAAACCAACAGAAGAAACGCTTTGCACTTTTCTTTCACCACAATACCTACCTAAGTAAGTATATTCCTTATTAACCAATTGATAATCACACTTAGGTGTACATGCACCTATTAAACACAGTTTCAAAAGTTTATAACATCCTAACAATGATGTTAATATGACAACTGAGTGAAAATAAAAGATTTCTGAAACACCCTGCAAGGAATCGATATAAACAGGAATGGAAACTTGTGTGAAAATTGTATATACGGTGCGCAGCATGGGCCAACTTGCCAATAAAGGCCCTGTAGTATCTATGAGTGTATCCCAAACTGAGTACCGTGACGGCACTCAAGGGTCATTAACCTGCCGCTGTTGGATATTTGCGCAGCTGTTCCAGTTAAAAAAATGTTAAAAGCTACCAATTGTCACTACTGAAATTGGTCAATAACTATTTTTAAGACTTAAATATAGTTGCGATACTGTGGTCGAATACAAGGAACGTTGCTCGCCACAACAAGAAAGAACTGGAAGAAAAATGAATGAAATGAAGGCCAGCTGCCATTGACTGAATGACTTTTAGTGAGGGTGCCTTGCTCAGAAAAAGGTTGGGAATCACTGGTCTATGGACTTATAAATGATCCAAGGTACGGTCATCCATCTTCTGTTTTACAAATCAACACACAGAACTGCCCTTGAAGTTGTTTTGGTGCAATAAAACTCTCAAATGCTTTATCTGTGATGAGGTTGCAACAAGGACTCATAAATGTCTTAGACCATAATAATTATCTTCGTTTTAAACATGAAAAATTATTCTGATATGAACACCTGGATCAATAGTCATCTATGCCCTTACAAGGCTAAATGATTTCCGATGGACAAACAAGCACAGGTATGAAAAGATAAAATCAGGAAAGGATCAGTTGTTATTCTGTAAATAACATGTGAAACTGATGTACAATATTTACATTTTGAGTCAGTAGTTGTATCATGACTTGACAACATATTGGTTGTTTAACGTGATACAACCGGCGAATTTAGCGGTAAGCCAAGTGGTGAAACCGTTTGTATAACGACCTCTATGAACCTGTCACAAGCCCTACGCACCTTTCATAGGTAATAGCTCATTCATTGACCCCTATATCAAAACTAGTCTCGAAATACCCGTGTAACACTTTCTGCATAACTGATTTGGCAATTACCCTTTTTTAAATCATCGATTCGTTTCGTTGATTCTTGGTAATCAATATGGATGTTATTTCTGGGTTCCAGCAGAACCCGATATACGGCCCAGGATGCGACGGCGGCCAGGGTACCTCCTGCAGTAAGGCCACGAAAGAATGCAGAAACCATCTATCACAAATAAGCCTTCGTTTTAAACACGAAAAACTAACAAATCGACTAAAAACTAAAAACAGCCGCGGATTATTTGCGTGACAACTCTATTTACGATAGTATTTCATCACGCTGTTAACATGATGAGTGAGCGATAATTAAAGATTTCTGACACATCGTGCAAGGAATTGATATTATACAGGAATGGAAACTAAGACTGAAAGTTGTATACATTACGCAGACTGTGCTCTCCGACTAGTGTAGTCACAAGACGTTTACTGAGTTATCTGTCCTGTTTCATATTTGTTCTTGGACTGAACCATAATTATTCTCCGAATCTTGATTCGTATTTATTTTCTTTTAAATTGCAATGAATTTTGTCATGCACACAAGGCGTGATACTTTCTGTCCGCCAGGGGCGCTGCAGTGTATAGACGCTCCATCTTGTCATACCACAAAAGGTCCAGTCCTGTGAAATAATTAAGCGACCTATGTCGGACCTTTATAATAATTGACCTACGTAAGACCTTAAGTGACCTTTTACGTAAGAGTTACTTATAAGACGGCAAGCCAAATGTTTGTCGGCAGAATATTGAAACTACCGCTTGGTAGCTTATCAATCAATCAATCAATATTTTTTATTGCAACCGGTAACAACAACTCAAAAGAATACATTTATGACAATCAGTAACAACGTAACAACGTAATTGTAATAAGAACGGTAATGTCACATAATAGTTAAATTGCGAGCGACTAAAGAGGAGTAGCTAACGGGAGCAATGGGTGGCTCCTAAGGGATTGAGATCCCGCTAGTTGGAGACACCCAAGTACGTCCAATAACATAGGTTCAGTAGATGGCATAGACAGAAGGAAACAAGGCAGTAAATTAGGTAGCTTAACTAAACTTATCTAATAATTATAGCTTAACTAAATAGCTCGAGGATCAGTGCGCCGTGCAAACAGGTGTCGGTTGAATTGTACACATATTTAATACATGATATAGTTTTTCATAATTGCAATTGTTATTCCTCTACGAGTAAACAACGTAGCCTTTTTTGAATTCAATCGAGTCTTTGATAATCGAATTTCTAATGGAATGGAGTTCCAGAGTAATTGTCCGGTAGCTCTAATGCTAAATTCTCTTGTGTTAGTCCTTGCTTTTACTGGACGATATGATGAAGCCCTCCTCGTGAAGTGACCGTGAATCTGGGATCCGAGAGTGAAGTATTCTGCAAATGAATCGGGTAATAGCTTGTGTTCGAATCGATAAATAAATTCTCCTATTTGCAAATTTCTTATCTGTTTTAGATTTAGCAAGTTCAAGTCCCTGAAGATGGGGGCGGTATGAGCGTCTTTGCTGGCTCCCTGGATTAATCTAATTGCCTTTTTTGGAGGATTGTTAATCTATGGAGTCGAGATTCATAATTTGAGGCCCAGATTAAGCTGCAATAATTTAGATAATATTATGGGAGAATTAGTGAGTAATATAAATTTAGCCTAATTATTTTTGGGAGTAGATACGAGATTCTTGATATTATTCCTATGTTTTTAGCTATCTTTTGAGAGATGTAGTTAATATGTGTTTTCCCATGATAAGTGTTGATCGAGAAACACCCCTAGAAACTTAGTGGAGTCAACTTGACGGATACTACTTCCTTCAAGAGTTAGAGCCAATTAAGTTTATTGGTTTAATTTTCCTATGAGATTTAAAGTTGATAAAGTTAGTTTTTTTCTACATTTAGTGTAAGTCTATTAGCAACGAACCATTTACTAATTAGGGTTAATTCGATGTTGACGATTTCCATAAGGGAGGTGCAGGAGCGATTAGAGTAAAATATATTAGTATCGTCTGCGAACAGGATAACGTGCAAAATTGTAGATACATTAGCCAGGTCATTGATATACAGTAAGAATAGAAGTGGTCCGAGGTTTGACCCCTGTGGTACTCCATATGTAATGTGTCTCAAGGGCGATAGTGATCCATTGCATAAAACTTTTTGTGTTCGTTCGCTAAGGTAGCTTTGGAACCATTTTAGTTGTAGGCCTCTAATACCAAAATTTGACATCTTTTTTATGAGGATAGAGTGATCTACCGTGTCGAAAGCTTTCGCTAAATCTATAAAGATTCCAATCGAATATTCGTTATTGTCAATTGCTTTTGAAATTTTTCCTCCATATCGAGCAGGGCCATAAAGGTGGAGTGTCCCGTCTAGAATCCATGTTGAGACGGATGAATTAGGTTGGCTTTATTAACATAGGAACTAAGCCTATCGTACATAACTTTTTCTAGGAATTTTGCAAAGCACGGAAGAACGGAAATGGGTCTGTAGTTGGCCAGGGAATCCTTTTCACCTTTCTTAAAAATTGGGACCACCTTAGCACTTTTGAGTTGGTCAGGGACAATTCCGTGTGCCAAAGAGCAATTGATAATTTCTGTTAAGGTACGATTACGTGAGAAAGATTAGGAGTTATTAGCAATTACATAGGCCTAATTATAATATAATCTCCCGTTTCTTCTAGCCTATATTTAATTATTGATGGACCTTAGGTGACTATACGTAGGAGTTGCAAAATATAAATCGACAGAATTATTTTTATTAAAAAAGTTAGATCTAGGCTATAATAATATTTGACTAACGACTTTATGTCCATTAGGCCTACGAGTAGGCTAATCTTCTATTCGAAAGTGATGTAGGCAGAGAGCAAGCAGTCCCAGGAGTCCCTTAAGTTAGCCATGACGCAGCCATGGTTATGATTATTTTATGAAATGTTAGTGACTTTGTTTTCTCAGTCTCAGCATATGAGGGCGGCTGGCATGCCCTCTCCCTCGCCGTCTCATCGGGTGGCATGTCCTCTCCCTCGCCGTCTCATCTTCCTACCGACAGTGTACGTCTCATCTTCCTACCGACAGTGTACGGTCAGTGGCGGTCCTAGAGCTTTTGGACTTGGGGCTACAAATTGCATTAGCTCCTTCCCTAACAACAAACATTGCTTCTATCATCTTCGCCAACTACGTTCCATTCGCAGCTCTCTTTCACTGCATGCCATTACTACTCTGATCCACGCCTTGATCTGCACTCGGGTGGATTTTGGGAACGCTGCATACATTGGTCTCTCCGCCTCTAATACTCGCAAACTCCAGTCTATTCTTAATGCAGCTGCTCGGCTTATAGGCGACATTCCAAAGCTTGCCCATATCTCAGGCTATATTCGGGCTCCCCATCCAACAGCGGGTATAGTTCAAAATCCTTTCACTCATGCGTAACTGCCTCATCCTACCTGAAGTCTTTTTGCACCTTTGTCTCCTCCTTACCTGCGAGGGCCTCTTTGCGATCTTCAAGACTTCGACCCGTGGCCTTATGTTTGTCCCTCGCATGCGCTCTACTACGGCCCACTCTAGATGCTTTGCCCGTGTTGGCCCATTAGCTTGAAACTATCTTCTCCAGTCTCTTCACCTGAGCTACTAGCCCTCTCACTTTCCCTGTTCCGGAGACGCCTTAAGACTTTCCTATTTGCTGGTGCAGGCACTGATGCAGGTCGAGAGCTCTGCTGATTTTGAGCGGCGCTATATAAATGTTCGGTTACAATTACAATTACAATGTGCGGCTAATTAAACTTTAAACTGGGAGGGCTAAAATGTTTATAGGTGGCTAAGAAAACGATGGGCTAACTTTCTAGCCAGGGGTTACATCCTCAAAGCTCCCAGTAGACTTAAACCGCCACGGAGTGCATTCATTATAGCTGAGTTGGCTATGAGGTGCAAGTGAATTAAACATATACTCGAACCAAATTTGGATCACCTATTCACTTCGCCGGATATAGCCTATATTTATATCAATTTCCAAGGTTAAAATCCTCTTATACCTCTCAAACCTAGCTTCTAAAAGCTCACCTTGTCCAAGGTCCATTTGAAATCACAAAACTAATCCAGCGGAAAGCATCATGCGCACCACCCAATAACTCGTCGAAAATACGCATTTGGCTGATACTTTAATTAATTTCTTCACTGATAGGCCTAAGATACCGATTTAGCACATTAACAGATACTCGCCCCCTCTGAACATCTGCCAACCGGACTCGGACCTCTTTCTGACCACCCTGTCGACAACCTTTCTGACTTGACACAACGCTCGTGAATAAGCTAGTGCCCGGCACTTGGCTTTCGAGGAAGCTTTAGCAGTTTGGAGTCTACGATTGCGTTTGTGGCTGATGTTCTTGGTAGGTGATAGTTGCGTTTTTAAGCAACTGAAAATATATATAGATTCGTTTAACAGCTTTTAAAAGGTGTTTAACGATGGCATTTGTTTAGCATCTATTTGAGATAGATTGCAGCAGTTTCGATAATTATGAACTATGAAGTCATTCAATAAAATTTCCAAGTTATGCTGTATTTGTGTAATTACAGTTTAATGACGCTTCGTCATAACAAAGACGATTAGCGTCGCCCTCCTCCTTTAAATGATGCTTGGGACTGGCACTACCAGAGTAGGCCTACGGACTGTGGAGGAGTTAATGTTAAATGCAGGTGAGATTTTAAAGTGTGTAACGAGACTAACGACATCCTTCAAGGAAATGTTATGGTAGTCAGGTTGCTATGTAAGTTCTTGTGACGTCTGTGATATGTATGTATGTATGTATATGTATGTATGTATGTATGTATATATGTATGTATGTATGTATGTATGTATGTATGTATGTATGTATGTATGTATGTATGTATGTATGTATGTATGTATGTATGTATGTATGTATGTATTTATATATATATGTATGTATTTATATATATATGTATGTATGTATGTATGTATGTACGTATGTATGTATGTATGTCGGTATGTATGTATGTATGTATGTATGTATGTATGTATGTATGTATGTATGTATGTATGCATGTATGTATGTATGTATGCATGTATGTATGTATGTAACTATGTATGTATGTATTCTAGCATGTATAAGAACACTTCATATAGCTAATTTTGTAACAAAGGTGCTGTACCTATAACTATCAAGGAGATATAAACTTGTGCGTTTTAAGACAGCAAATGTATGCCATTGACCTAATCCATATTCTCGTACAATAAGTCAATTGTGAATTAGGAATATAATTATATAAATATATATAATAATATTATATATACATGTAGTTGTAGGCTCTATAGATAGGTAGTTTCTGTTTAATGACTCTGTCATCGCAAAAAATTATTAGAATTATCCTCCGTTAGCCAGGCTTTGGACCGTCTCCACCCGAATAAGGTAGTTTACTGCTACAGAGTTGATAACGGGGGATTACACACTGATTACCAATGTTCAGCGTTTAACTAGAGTAATAATTTATTTTTTAGTGTCAACGACATCTTGTGGCTTCCTTAAGCATCCAAGTTGCAGAAACTCGCTAAATGTTGGCAAGTTTAATAAATATATAGTGCATGACAAAGGACTTTAAAAGGTGTCTTAGAACTGGTGATTTTAAATAATTTGTGGAAAGTGGTTTTTCGTCTTCATTAACTCCTATTTGGTTTTTTATGATTACTAATGATTATTTGTTAATAATTTGTTTATATTGTTCACCACAAATCTAATAGAGTTGAATCTGAGATAGAAAACAACTTCGTGCAAGCGACAAGCGTGTTGTTGCTGCAGACTCGCATTAGTAATCGTTAGATAGCCTAATAGATCTAACTTGCTACCGATTGGACAACCGTTCAGTGCAAGGCTACCAACGGGGGTGTATCTACCCTATTTTATTGTTAAACTTTCTGATGGTCTTTTCCAGATTCCAACTTCATGCACACAATTATCCATTATTATTAGGCAATATCAGAATGCTGTATTCCTCACCCTGTATATATATGACATATATATATATATATGTATATGTATATACCTCCACGGTGTCTGATCTGAATTGATAGAGCGTCGGTAACGATCGGTTTCTCGCAAAACTTTTGTGTAACCGCAGTGGCGTCACTAGGGTTGGTGTCACCCAGTGCGGTCACTCATGGTGTCATCGCATGAACCTTTTGCCTTACCAGATCATGAAGAATTCTTAGTTATGTTTTTTGTGCTAATGTTACTCGTCAATCGTAATTCCTGTATATAAGAGAATGTAATGGTGATATTAATGACATTAGCAACTAGCGGTACTAATTTCTGCTGAAACTCTGCACAAGGATGTTTTAGACAGTCATTGTTATTTTGGTGTCACACCTCTGAAGGTGTAACCCGGTGCGACCCGCACCCCACGCACTCCCCTAGTGACGTCACTGTGTGGCCGAGATATCTTGGAGATTTCTTTAAAATTTACGCTACAGTTCCGCAATTCCTGATTAACATACGAAGAGTTTAAACGAGTTATTGATATCTACTTATAACTAGAACTATCAATTAAAATGAAAGCTTTGTACGACACCTTTAAAACGTACCTGACTGTCATATATAAAAGAACTGCGTTGTTGAATGTTATCTAACACTGTGTTGAAAGGTCTATGAAAACCACAAGATGTTGCTTACCAAGGCAACTAATAAAAGATATAAAATAAATAATACAAATTAAGATGCATCAAAATATAACGTGATGTCGACGTGTATAAGAGCTGATGTGATCAATACATGTAGCGCAGCCTACTCTTTCCTGTCCGAATAATGGTACGATGAGAGTGTAAAAAACTTATATCGACAACGTCCTTTATAAGATATATCGTCGACCTCTTGACCTGTCCGAAGCCTGGATAAAAGAGAAGGAAGCCGCTAAAACCGCTATAACAATCGCTTTCTCTTGAGACAGCAGTGGCGTAACGAAGGGTTTCAGCGCCCAGGGGCAAGAGTTGATGACTACGCCCCCTTTAATAATTATAGTTGCAAACGGATCCACGAACGCTAAAACAGGCCCCGTATCATGTCAATTGCTTCCAAAAGCGCTGGCGGCTGTTGGGATCCACGACAGACCCCTAATCGCGGGAGCGAGCGTTGAGGGTGACGTGATAGAGGTTGCTTTGGTGCCCTTGTTAGTCCTCCGGGCCAACAATTAAAAAAATACCCATTAAAATTTCCCACCTCCCTAAAAATGCCTGTGGACGCCCATGCAGACAGTCTAATAAGTCTAATAACTTTCCGTTGTCCATTCAGCGTTCACCAAGAGCGTTGTGTTCAGGGATAGGCCTACAGTAGAAAAATTCGCGAAATTTAAGTAGCCTAACTCTGAGAAAGAACTTGCATTTTGACAACTTTTGAAAAATTATCTCCACTGCTCATATACAGAAGATTTTCAAAGAACTATTCATTCCTACCTTGCATGAATGATTTAAGATTGCTGTGTTGGTCAAACAATTGCACGTCATCCACAATGGTAGGCTAACCTTTTCTTTCAGGCACAATAGCATTTCAAAAGGCCATCTAATGCACTGTCTTTGATTTTAAGTAGCCTAAACACTGAAATTCATCAAATGCGCCCTAGTCGTTCAAAACTCCCATGAAATAATAGCCAATAACCCAATACAACAAACATACAAAAGTCGGATATTTTCCAGGTTTTTAGGTAAAAAGAGGGGAAAATGTTCTCCTTTTTTGCCGGACTTAATACAATGCTCTTAATACGACGCTCTTATTAGACACCTTTAAAATGCGATCAACCGATCCTATATAACTGGCAACTATTTCAATCCTCTACTTATATCCTCACGTTGAAAAACAGCTGTAATATGCCAAACTAATTGCTGTCGACGGCAACGGCCTATGTTGCCATAAGCTGTCGTTAAACTGTGGATCAATCCATCATCCTCACGTTGCATTATTCGGGTTCAACTACTTTAATTGCTAAACAAACTCCGCCACTGCTCTTATAAACTCTGACAGTTCCAGTCCCAAGTGTAGTGAATGGAGGAGGTCGATGCTGATCATCTATATTATGACACAGAGTCGTTAAACAACAACCAACCAACCAATCCATGATCACCATGATCCCTTCTGGGCCTCCGTGTAGCCAGTGCATGTCAAACTGTTGCCTAATTGTTTCATTTATTCGTGTTCTCTTCTGATGGCTACTGAAATAAATGATTGATCTTTTTAGTCCTCAGTCTAGCGACATGTTGTGGCAACATCGGCCGTTGACGTCATATTGTACAGCATACCGGTACTTTAAGACACAAACAAATGACATGTACATTGAACTATGTTACGGCGATGTATGCAAACGAATACGCCGTGGCATATTCGCACTAGTCTGGCCTTTTAATTTACGTCAGCGCACATTAACAGCGTTTCATTACTTCCAGACGCAGCAGACATTTTAAAGGATTTATCGAGTATAACAGTTGACCTCAAGAGTAAACATTTGTACATTTTCACTGATTGTTGGTGACGCTCTATTCAACCTAGTCACAGTGTCCCTCTGGGGTTTCCCTTTAATGAGCTCAACTGTGACTGTTTCATTCCGACATGATTATATAATATCTACTTGTATAACATTAATGTATACTACCGCGATTTATTCGGTTAATTTCGACTCTGTATTATTTCATTTCATTTCATTTCATTTCAGATATTTATATAGCGCCCATTCAAGATTTCTACTCAGAGGCGCTCCCGACTACAGCGCGGACACTGAATCTGAGTTTCACGCCGAAGCGCATGAGCAATTGCGAGTGAAGGACTTGAGGTGGATTCGAACCCGCAACCCTCCGGCTGCAAGGCACCGAACATACCCCTACACCACCGCGCCCCACAACTATGTTACGGCGATGTATATCGGTTGTTGCTCTTTAATAAACAGCTTTGATTGATTGATTGATTGATTGAATTTTTAATGTGCGTTTAATTGGAGTTGACGACTTGATATAACATTGATAACAAACTTTTTGATGGTGTCTAATTGCAGCGCTGTGTATCTGTTGATTAGCCACATTCTATTTTCTGCCTCAGCTTTTATCGTCAGCTCTATTCAACCTAGTCAGAGTGTTGTACGTTAGCGAGTTACTTGTCACTTGTAACGCGCTACTTATAACTGTTGTTTCGTCGTAAAACTTTCTGATGGCCTTCTCTGGTCCCGTCAACTCCAATGTATAATAATGCGTTATAAGTAGCGCGTTACAAGTGACAAATAGAGCGTCACAAATACAATACAATACAACACAACACAATACAACTGGGGCGCGGTGGTATAGGGGTATGTTCGGTGCCTTGCAGCTGGAGGGTTGCGGGTTCGAATCCACCTCAAAGCCACCGCGTAGGGACCCTGGGCAAGTCCTTCACTCGCAATTGCTCATGCCCTTCGGCGTGAAACTCCGATTCAGCGTCCGCGCAGTAGTCGGGAGCGCCTCTGAATGGGCAATCTGGTAGGGGCGCTATAACAAGTGTTCAAATACAATACAATACAATACAATTATTGTAACGCCGACTTGAAGGCACTTTGCGCCGCTCACGACTTCCTTTCCAGCGCGTTCGTTTAACTGGAAAGTTCATTGTGACCTAGTTTCTGTTTTACGACGCTGTGTCAGTACAAAATTATTATCATAATCATTGCCCTCCATTAACCATAATTTGGACAAGCACCACCCGCAAACGGTAGTGGCAGAGTTACTACTTACGATTACAATCATGCGAGTAACGACACGAACATACAGCTTGTAATTTATTACTCAGTCTAAACGACATCTTTTGGGCAATTTGTGGAGACTTTAACGTAGACACAAGATGAAGATTTCACAACTGATGCACGAAGCGTTGGCTAAAACTTATATAGTGACTGGTAAATGACTTTAAAAGGTGTCGTAGAACTGCTGATTGTAACTCTTTGTTGGAAGTAGTTTTCCGGCTTCAACGACGTCTTACTCGTTTCTTGTTATGACTACTAATGATGATTTATTATTTATTTGTTACTAATATTCTACACAAATGTAGAAGATTTGAATCTGAGACAGAAAACATGTTCGTGCAAACATTGGGGGGGGGGCCCGATAGCGCATTGGATAACATCTGGCACAGAGAGCGAGAGGTACCGAGTTCGAGCCCCGTAGGGCGGATATGCTTTGTAGGCTGCTATTAGCGCCGTTGTATTGCAGGCTGTCTGTTCTGTTAGTAGATAAGATTGTTTCAATTGCATAACATGTAAATGTACAGCGCAGTGCGTTTGTCAGGCGCTTTATTAAAGAAAAGATATTATTATTATATTATTATTATAATTCTACGCGGATATAAAGCCACGTCGAATAATTTCTTTCGCGACAAGATGTTCAACGTCAGATTAAAATTCTCTGAATTCCACTATTAAATTAATTAACGGCCTTTCATTTTCCCCATCCACTCTTATCATATATTATATTATTGAGGCTAATCCTGTTGTCAAAACGCAACACTTAACATAATATATCAGGAGATGGCAAGTTTAGTCTAGTAAGCATTCTTAAACAGCATACGTTATATGAAACTCTTTTGTTCTTACTAGTAAGTTCAAATGGATGAGGCCTAGAGTGCAAATTATAGCCTATTTGCTTACAGGCCGCTCTTGAAAGAACTTACTCCAGGAACTTTAGGCGAAATGCGGTCAATTATTTTCACATCTCCCGAAAAACAGTCCCAGTTAAATGCAGTTCCAACTTGCCTTCTCAAAAGCTGCTTTGATATGCTTGGTACCAATACTAAATCGGTCGATTGCTGATGTATTCTTACTATCTTCTTTCATGCTGTAGTCTATCCTCTACTGAAGATATCATATTTGGACGCTAACACCATTTTAAACTATCATCCAATCTCAAATTTAAATTTTGTTTCTAAACTTCTCCATAAGGTGTGACCGATTTGCAGTTTTTGCCGATTTCCGATTCCGATTAGTTGGCCTGCTTTTTCACCGATTCCGATCCGCTTAATTTTCTGCAATATTCATTTTTAGTTGGTTCTTGGCACTGTTTGCTACTCCAAAGCCCGATTATCTGCCAGTTTGATGATGCGTTGACTCACAATTTTATTATTTTACACGCACTGTCAATGTTGAATATTAAATAGCACCGCTGAGTCTCGCCAAATAGGTTACTATTTTTGAATTAATAAAAACAGGAATTGTTCATGGTAAAAAATATTAAATATATTGGAAATCGGATCGGCAGTTCTGGGATGCGCCGATTCTCATTAATCGGTCTTGGACACAAATCTGTTTCGGATTCAAGCATACGTCCTACGTACTTCTCGAACGCATTGCTAAAATTCGACCCACCTGTCTTCTAATAATTATTCTTTATGTCCTCCATTCCAATCAGTATATCGCAAATAACGCTTCACCAAAACCGCTTTTTCCTCTGTCCTCATCGACATCATACGCTCTATCCATGGACAATAGCAAGGTTACTACAATTGCTCTTCTTGACTTATATGCCGATTTCGACACGGTCGATCATACTTTGAGCTCTGGCCTGGATCAATGACGTCGACATAACCTCACCTTACAAACGTTGAAGTCAACTATGAGCTAGATTCCAGCAGTTTCCATATGAAATCATTCAATAAAATTCCCAAGTTATGCTGTATTTGTATTGTTACGGTATGCCGACGCTGAGTCATAGCAAAGATGATTTTCGTCGCCCTCCTCCTATTTCCATACTTATGACTGGCACTACCAGAGTACTAGCAGTGGCGTAGTTAAATGCGGTTGAGTAGTTTGCGTTGTCTAACGACGTCAACTTTATAATTTAATCGGCGCAAATCTGTTTCCGATTCAAGCATACGTCTAACCTACTTCTCGAACGTGTTTCTAAAATTCAACCCACCTGTCTTCTGATTCTTTATGTCTCTATTCTAATCAGCATATCGCAAATATTATTATTATTATTATTATTATTATTATTATTATTATTATTATTATTATTATTATTATTATTATTATTATAATTATTATTATTATTATTATAATTATTATTATTATTATAATTATTATTATTATTATTATTATTATTATTACTATTATTATTATTATTATTATTATTATTATTATTATTATTATTATTATTTATTATTATTATTATTATTATTATTATTATTATTATTATTATTATTATTATTATTATTATTATTATTATTATTATTATTGTGGCTTAATACAGCTGATACTATGTCGCTAAGCACTTCATTAAGCGAGGCTCTTATTACACACCTTAAAACGCTTTATAACACTGGTTTATAAGCATCCACTTCTGAACCGGCATGCAATAGTTGACCATTGATGGGAAATGTCATTAAGAACTGGAATTTAATATCAGTTAACAAAACAATCTACAGTTAACTAGAGGTGTCATCTGCAGTGGCCCACGCACACACGTAGAACTAATTAACGTATTCTCATCGAGAGATGGCATGGATGTTCCAAGAGGGAATTATCCGAAGGCTGGTACTCCAGGGGTACTCATCCCTCTCCTCTCCCTCAATTAAGATTCTTTGCAGCAATGCGGATACTAGACTCTTTGCACAATCCTTGTCATGTATTGCATAAATTGTTACCGCCGATCAAGCAATCTTGCCACTCCCTGTGGCCACGGTCCCATAACCGTGAGCTTCCCATGTTTGACAACCTGTCTCAGAAATGCTTCCTTGCCCGGATGCAATGCAAATAAACTATGTTTTCCCTATATCTGGCTATTGAAACCCTTTATTTTCCCCTATGACTAGCCCTAGCTCTTCTTACTCTATGTTCCCCTGGTGTACAATAAAGCCTCTCATTCAATTCATTTTTTGAATATATAATTTTTTTAAATTTGTTTGAATGTATTAATCTTGCCAAGTACAGTGCTGTGCGATTGCGAGTGCTTCTCAATAAAAGATATACTTACTTACTTACTTTATTTGGTTTTGGATGCCCATCAATTATAATCTAATCGAGGCTGACCCCATCTAATCTCATTAATTTAATCTCATTCATCTAATCTCAGTCATCTAATTTCATTCATCTAATCTCATCCATCTAATCTCATTAATTTAATCTCATTCATCTAATCTTCTTCTTCTTCTTTGTTTCTCCTCCGTCAGGCCAAGGCCAACGATGAGTCCTCAACTTGTCGTCTCCAGAGTTCTCTGCCCTTGATTTTTTCCTTTGCTTCTGCAATGTTCATCTTCATCTTCTCCAGATCCTCTCGTGTAATTATCCATCCATGTCTTTTGTTGGCTTCCTCTACTCCTAGTTCCCTCCACATATCCGTGTAAAGCCATCGATGATAATCTATCATTGCCCATTCTCATCACATGTCCCAGCCACTTTAGCCTTTTCTTCCTTATTCTATCGATAATTGTATCTGTCTGTCCTAGTTCTCTTCTAGTCACCTCATTTCTAATTCTATCTCTTTTGCTCCTGCCCTTTATTCTTCTCAGCCATCTCATCTAATCTCATTCATCTAATCTCACTCATCTAATCTCACTTTGTCTCATTGCAGCAAATATGAACAGCTCAACGGTTCTGTTATTATAATTAAAAATACAAAGAATACCCATATTATTATGGGTTTATGTCAACTAACGTCATCCTATGCAATCCAGCGCAGAACAGCAATCTAATCCAATCTAATCTATTCGTTTCGAACCTAATCCTATCCTTTAGTACCGTATCCTAACCATTCCTATCCTATTCTATCCTTTCCTATTCTTTCCTAACCTTTTCTTTCCTATCCGTTCCTTTCCTTTCCAATACTTTCCTTTCCTATCCTAACCTTTCCTTTTCTAACCTTTCCTTTCCTATCCTATCCTAACCTTTCCTTTCCTTTCCTATCCGTTCCTTTCCTTTCCTATCATATATCCTTTCCTTTTCTTTCCTAACCTTTTCTTTTCTGACCTTTCCTATCCTTTCTTTTTCTTTCCTAACCTTTCCTTTCCTAACCCTTCCTTTCCTATCTTTTTCTTTCATAACCATTCCTTTTCTAACCTTTCCTTTTCTTTCCTAACCCTTCCATTCCTATCCTATCCTTCCCTATCCTTTCCTTTCCTAACCTTCCCTTTCCTATCCTATCCTATATGGGAAGAGTTGCCATTTCTGTTACGGTCATCCTATCAAATGGATGTGGTGAGAGTAGATGAGGTGGGATTTAATTAGGTTTGACAACTCTTGTTGTTGCAGTGTTAACAACACTCTGTCATAACAAATATGATTAGCGTCGCCCTACTAATTTCTCCAGGCTTGGGACTGGCACTGCTAGAGTACGAACAGTGGCGTTGTTATTTATACAATGCAACGAAATCGAGAAACTTATAGCGTCCGAAAAAGCAAGTTTTAGAGTTGTCAAAACAGAATTTCGCATTGTCACAATTATTCATTGTTTAACGACATAAAGCAATATAGTTACAATTGTCTATAATTATCATAGGATGCTTATCGAAATCCGTCAATCCATAGACTATATTCAGTACATATGTGCTTCCACATTGATTAGTTATCGATCTGAGCAATTGATCGATTGATTGATTTATCGACGTATCGATCAGATCGACCGGGGATTGTTCCGTTGGGTTCCTCTTCTTCCACTCCTGTCTTCCAGTCATCGTCTGTTGTTACTCCAGGCTCCTTCCATTCTCCAGACGGAAAAGGCGTAGCTGAGGCGTTCGTGAGATAAGTAACTGCAGCTGGCCGCCATCTTCGTTTCCATTTCTTCACTCCTCAGGACCTGGAAAAACGAAGAAGAAACATTCGGTGCAGAGAGAGAGAGAGAGAGAGAGAGAGAGAGAGAGAGAGAGAGAGAGAGAGAGAGAGAGAGAGAGAGAGAGAGAGAGAGAGAGAGAGAGAGAGAGAGAGAGCGAGACAGACAGACAGACAGACAGACAGACAGACAAACAGACAGACAGACACAGAAACAGAGACAGAGACAGAGAGAGACCCGTGCTCTGGTAGTGCCAGTCCCAAGCCTGGATAAAGGAGGCGGGCGACTCTAATCATCTACGTTATGACGCTGTGTCGACTAACCAACCAACCTTTTTTACAATTTCTTGAATAATTATTGGTTAGAGCGTTCGCTTTAGACACCTGTAAAACGGTTTAAACGATGCTATGTAAAGAAGAGCGACGACATGCGCTTAATAATGTGCTGAAAACATGACTCCAAGTCTGTATAAGTATGAAGGCGACGCTAATGTTATGACACAATGTCGTTAAACAACAACAACAAACCAATAGTCTGCTTGTCTGTGTCTGTCTCTGTATCCGTCTTTCCGTACGTCCAACTCTACCTACGTCTGTATGTCTGTCTTTCTGTCTATCTGTCTGTGTCTATCTGTCTGTCTGTCTGTCTGTCCTTCCGTCTGTCTGTCTATCCGTCCGTCGATCTGTCCGTCTGTCTGTCTGGCTGTCCGCCTGTCTGTCTGTCTCCTTACTTGGAACAGGAAGTCGATGTATCTCGTTGCCAGCTTGAGCGTCTGGATCTTGCTAAGTTTGTCGGAGGGTAGGGTCGGTATGATTTGTCGTAGATGGGCGAAGGCTTCATTCAGCGACTGTGTCCTCTGTCTCTCCCTCACATTCGCCAGAATCCTCTGACTCTGCAGCTCATCGTAATTCTGAACGACGGAGGGAGGTGCCTTCCGACGCGATTTCCGGCACGGCGAGACGTCCCCGCCTTCGCCGCTACTCCCTCCGCTACTCGCCTGTCCGTCCATGGAACGCTTACGGCGAGCGTGGGCGTTGTTTGCGCTGCATTCGCTAGGTGGCGCCGATTGGTTGGTGGTGCATTCGCTAGGTGTCGAGCGACCGGTTCTGTACGAGTGGCCACCTGGGATGTTGACGGAGGCTTCTGGTTGGACGCGGACCGTGGGGCAGGCGGAGAAGGAGGCGAAGGGTGCGAGTGGAAGGGCGGTTGACCCACGCTGGATGAAGTGGTCCATGCTGTAGTCCATTGAAGGAAGATTATCCGACGAGTTCATTTTCAAATGTGCTGCTTCTTAAGAAAACCTATTAAACTATAGGCCGGTTCCGGTAGATAGACCTATTAAATAGGCCGTTAATAGACTTATTAATTCGTTTGTGCTCCGCAGAATCTTCTTAAATCCGGTTCGAATCTACCAGTAATTTTTCCTGGACCATCAGGAGAGGAGAAAACTCTGCTAGAACAGAAAAAGTACATAATCAGAATTACGATAAAAAATCATGTAAGACCGTGTCTATTTTTTTATGCAAGGGTCTCATACGAAAAACCCTGAGCGTCCAGCGCCGTGGTTCTCTCCGCTCCTCTAAGCAGGTTGAGCTTCTTGTTCCCCGGTCACGGACAACTATTATGCAGCGCCGTGCCTTTTCTGTTGCTGGCCCTGCAATCTGGAAAGAAGCTCCTTGTGGATCTACGTCTAATGCATAGAGCCCTTGCGGCCACATTCTTCTCTAACCTCAAGAGTCAAGACTGTTCTCTTTAGCCGGGGTTGAGTCGGGAGCGCTTCTGAGTAGATAATCTTGAAGGGGCGCTATATAAATCTCTGAAATGAATGAATGAAAAACATGAACAGGATTAAGCGTTGTCATCAATGGTTATCGTTATCGCAAATTTATATAGCGCCACTTCCAGAATTGCATCGTAGTCTAGAAACTATGAGTGAACATTCGCTGTTCGGATTAAAGATGAAATGTTTGAAACACAAGGTATATCGCCGACTATTATAATAACAAAACACACTTGGGTCAATGAGAGCGAATCTCCGCTTTCAGATTATAGTGGATCTCACAGTTTAAGTGACGGATTTTAAATCAGATTTACCGGATCGGCGATCCTACTGGATCTGGCAGAAGTTAACCACAGACAAACACTTATCCAGTGTTTAACGAAATGTTATGAGCAAGGTCGGTTGCCATGCATATCTGTATGTATGCATGCATGTGTGTATGTATGCATGCATGTGTGTATGTATGTATGTATGTATGTATGTATGTATGTATGTATGTATGTATGTATGTATGTATGTATGTATGTATGTATGTATGTATGTATGTATGTATGTATGTGTGTGTATGTATGTATGCATGCATGCATGCATGAATGTATGTATGCATGTGTGTATGTATGTATGTATGTATGTATGTATGTATGTATGCACGTTCATGTATGTATGTATGTATATATGTATGTATGCATGTATGTATGTATGCATGTATGTATGTATGTATGCATGTATGTATGAGAACACTTAATACAGCGCATTTTTAGTAACTCACAAAGGCGCTGTACCTATGACTATGTAGCAGATCTAAACAAGTGCTTTTTAAGATAAATAATCAAATGTATGCAATTGACCTAACCCATACTCTTGTACAATAAGTCAATACCAAATATGTATATATAAGTTTATGTTTAACGACGTTGTGTCATATAAATGATTAGCATTAACCTTCATTATCCAGGCTTTAGATTGGCACCACCAGAGAGCGGTTGTGGCAGAATGTTTAACAAGAGTAATAATTTGTAATTCTGTGTTAACATTTGTAGCTGCCATGATCTTTAAAAACGTTGACCGTACGATTTTATTTAGGCTATTTCTTATTCACTAAATGTTGGTAAGTTTAAGATCTATATAGCGCCCCATAAAAAACTTTAAAAGGTGTTTTAGAACTGCTTATTTTAACTTTTGTTGAAAGTTGTTTCCCGTCTTCAGCGACTCTTACTCGATCTTTCTTACGACTACTAATGATTATTTGTTATTAATTTGTTTATATTATTCTACACAAATCTAGTAGATTTGAATATGAGACCGAAAACAAGTTCGCGCAAACAACAAGAATCTGCCTTCGTAAACGTTGGGTAATAGACGGGCGTGGTACCCAACAGATGTAAGCACCAAGGACGTCTACCCATTTTATCGTTTAGTTTTCTTATGTTCTTTGCTAGTCACCCGCTTCATACACTGTGGGTGATACACATATCCATTATTAAAAAAGAACGCATGTACATGTACATGTATTCCTCATCCTGGACCTTTCAGGATTCTGCCCTGATTTGATACAGCGCCGGTCAGGATCTTCCAGCTCTTACAACTATTGTGTAGTTAAGAAATATGGAAGATCTTTATATTTACAGTTCCTAAAAGTTCTTAATAACATACGAAGGATTTAAAGGCGTTATTTATTGTTTCTTATAAACAGAATGCTCTGTGATTAAAGTCGATACTTACGCCTACCTCCATCTTCTCCCTCATTTGAGACTCTCTGCAGCAATGCGGATACTAGACTATTTGCCTGTATTCTGCACAATCCTTGTCATGTATTGCATAAATTGTTGCCGCCGATCAAGCAATCGCGCTACTCCCTGCGGCCACGGTCCCATAACCGTGAGCTTCCCATGTTTGACAACCTTTCTCAGAAATGCTTCCTTGCCCGGATGCTATACAAATAAACTATGTTTTCCCTAGATCTGTCTATTTAAACCCTTCATTTTCCCCTATGACTAGCTCTAGCTCTTCTTCCTCTGTACAATAAAGCCTCTCATTCAATTCTATGGTTGTATATATAAATTTTTGTTTATTTGTTTGAATGTATTAATCTTGCTACGTACAGTGCTGTGCGTTTGCTAGTGCTTATCAATAAAGGAAATACTTACTTACTTACTTACTTACTTAAAAATTAAAACAAAGGCCTCATAGAACACCTTTAAAACGAACCTGGCCGTCATTATATTAATCAATGGCGCTTAACTGTTGCTTGTTGCCTGTGTTTGGTTACAACTAGCTTTATTATAGGTTGGAAAAAGGTTAAGGAATACCACAACATGTCGCTAAACAAGGAAACTAATGAAAAAAATCACAGAAAATACAAATAAAATACAAAGCAAAAACTAATAAAACTAGATCTAAAGATAACATGAGATCGACGTTCGTAAGCAGTGAAGTGATCGATAAATGGATCTCAGCCGACTCTTTCCTATCAAAATCATGCTACAATGAAGAGTGTAAAAATCTTGTCAACAGCGGCCTTTTGTCAATGGATGTCCTTAAACTCTTGACCAGTTCGAACCCTGGATAAAAGAGCATGACGAAGCTAATCGTTTTCGTTTGACACAGCATCGTTAAGGAGTTGCTACCCACCTAACTTGCTGCATAGTTTAACTTATTCATGTATCCTTATAGCTAAGGCAAGGTGTATAGCCTTGTCAACGGCCCTGACTACCTTAAGGTGTCGTTAAACGCTGGTTAAAGCAGTGATCTTATTAGACACCTGTAAAACGTCTTTTATGGAGGCCATATATTTGATGCAGGCGCCGCGTTATTATTGACTTGGTTGTCCTGAATGTTGCGATACCTGTTATGCCAAGGATAATATTATACATGATCTTCGATTGGAACGTAGAAGAGAAAATAATCTCTAGCACTTTTTATACTGTATAGATTTGATGTTGAACTATTTGGCTATGCCGTTTAATTAATAACAGATCAGCTATTCAAAACTGACAATATAACAGAGATGTCATATTGTCAGTTTTGAATAGCTGATCTGTCTGTACATAAATATGCTATTATGCATATTGAATATTAACATATAACTATGATGTACATAATTTGATAATAATGTACTCAGATAAGTATCTCTATAAATAGGCTATGTGTAAATAAATTTCAAAAGCGAAAAAGCTTAAATGTACCCCAAAATGAAACGAACACATCGAAATAGTTTGAAAAAACCCAAAAGAACCTTTCGATGGCCACCAGACTTGGTGGTCTTTTTTTAATTGAAGAACCTAAAACGAACCTATGTGGCCACAACAGAGCCTATGAGCCACAGAGAGAAAAGGAAGAAAGAGTCAGTCTGACAGTTTATTAGCAAATACATCAAATATTAATCAACTGTATTCTAAAATATCGACACATCAGCCATCTGCTAAGTTGCTATCGCCGCCTTAGCAATCTGCCAAATATCGCCGCCTTAAACAACCTGAACGACATAAAGCAAACAACGATAGAAGAAACGAAAATTTAAATCGATGAAAGAAACTCTTATAAAATGTACTGAACAATGTCCATTCTTCATTTGAACAATAATAATTATGGTCAACTGCGCAATGAGTAAAACTAAACACCAATTATTTCTCTAAACTCCATGATATTTTACATGATATTTTACTGATCGCGGTATGCCAATGAGAGTTGTCTTTCCCAATAAACGAACAAAATTATTCTAAACAATGTCATGATCTACGGAGTACGGACTAGTCTACAGTAAGCACTAAACAGTCTCTCCATGCTTTGGACTGGGACTGCAACAGTGAGGGAAGAGGCGATCCTAAATTATGTTGTTCCTTAATATAAAGCGTAGGATGATGACGTTTAAATGGTGTCTAAGAGCAATTTTTCTAAATAGCGTTCAACGACATCTGGTGGCCGCCAGGGTCCTTGACTTGGACCTGTTTATTTGAATTTTTTGGTTAATATTAAACTATTAAACTAATTTCAACAGTGTAGCGACATCTTATGGCGATCATAGAAATTTTTGCATATAGATCATGGCAAAGTAACACCTAACTTTTATTTTATTTATTCCAACGTTTAACGTCGTCTTATGACATCAAAGGCCGTTGACGACGATACAGAAAATATATAATACAATCAGAACCAGAAACTTATAGCATCCGAACGACACCATTAAAAACGAAGCTTTACAATTTCACAAATATTCAATATTTTTGCAACATAAAGTAGTTCTTCCTCATACTGTCTGTGATTATTACGTCCTGACAAATTTCATCAACTAACAAAGCATACATGTATTATAATTGATTAAGGTATTTTTTAAAACTGTTCATGTATCTAACAGAAACACTATAATAAAAATGTTCATTAACCTAAAAAAGTATACATATATATTATAATTGTTAAAAGTACTCTTTTAAATTGTTCTTGTATCTAACACACTATAATAAAAATTTAGTTAGCCAACAAAGCATACATGTATTATAATTGTTTAAAGTATGATTTCAATAGATTCAATTATAACTACAGATCTTTTAATGCAAAAAAACACACTATACTAAGTGGTTACGCAACATAGCAGCTACTGTAATACATTAACCAAATCATACGATATGCAATATTGAAGAATTACCGTTGAACGATAGTAATATTCTAACAAGGATATTCATTAACCAATAAGTAATGTTTTTAATGTTCTAACATCGGATTCTCATTATTATAACATAGCATATTTTAAACAAGAAACTTAAATGTCCTGCCAATTTATTTATAGCATAAATGGATAACCTCTTTAAGGTGTCGAAGGAGAGCCTTGCATTAACCACCAAGGACGACACCTTATGGTTTTCGTGATTGCTGGCATAGCCACGTAAGCTTCAATTTACATTACAGCATTTTTATTCCTCAGCCTAGCGACATCTTGTGGCAACATCGGTCGTTGACTCATAACGTACAGCACACATTAAGACATGCACAAACAACACAAACATTGAAAAGGCATCCAAAATAGCCTCATTGTTATTGCTGTTTTAAACTAAGCAACGTAAGACGCTGTAGCTTCATACAGAAAGCCAAGAAAGATGCATGTGTGTATATCATGACAATTGATTTAGCGCATTTCTTGTAACGGCGGTGTATAATCAGAACGTGGCTTTTTCGTACTCACTGTGGTCTTTACGTGAGCGTACATTTGCAGCGTCTCATTACTGCGAGAGGTTGCAAACATTTGAATGGAGCATTTGCTGGCATTTAGATGGATTATTAATTTTAATTTAGTTTAACTGTTTAACTATTTCTTACGGAATCAGAGAGTAAAAAATTGCGCAATTCTAACTGATAGTCGATACCAACTTTAAAAGCGTATTTAATTGATGGATGCAGAGTTTAACGACATCTTATGGCAACAAAGGCTTTTGACGTCGGCTGAAATTATTTTTGAACAGTTCTCACCGTTCCTATCGTATAATACAGTTTACAGGACTGATTAAGTAAAAGCTTAATGACATCAACGGCATCAAAGCCCTAAAAATTATTTTAAAAGTTGGATGGTTAGTTTATTGATTTCAAATGAATCGATGGATGATCTAGAGTTTAACAACAGCATGTCGCAGCAGGCACTTATTACAGCTCATTTCTGCTTTTACTTATAGGCTGAGTATCACGCTTAAAAGAGGTTTGTAATTAACTTTGAAGGGTTCTCTCTGTTCTTATGGAATAATACAGCTCTTCACTAATTGCGCGCAAAATTATTATTAATTGCTTAATTATTATAAACTAACTACTTAAATTATTCCAAGGTTTAACGTCGTCATATAAAATCAATGACCGTTGACGAAAATTTAAAGCACATCCAAAGGAACTTTGGACAATATGAGTTTTTGGAAACATTGGCTTTCAATCAAATCTAACTGCATCTTCCCTTGGCGGCTGACTATCGTCTCCTCAGATTCACATTTCGGTCACTCGGTGTGACCCTTCGCGCGTTTAAAAGTCAGTCTATTAATTAACAGCATCAAAAACAAGCATCCCATAAACGAGCTCTCTCTTCGTAGCTCAAATTCATTTCGTATACCTTCAAAAAGAGGCTCTAAACTCACTATTTCTCCTTGGCTGACTTTCCGCGCTTCAGACTCACATTTCGTCTTTACTCTGGGAGCATGGTAAAGCCATTGGAAACCATACCAAGGTCTTTGAGCAACAATTCAGTCAAACTCGGTCAAAATCGCATCCCAGCTGTCTCTCTATTGTCTGAGATCATCAAATTTTCAACCTTGGTATCTAAAGTTGCAGCTCTGGCTTGAAGAGCACAGGTTTCTTAGGTTTGAACTTAGTTTTAGATATTTCCGTGCCCCTGCCATAGAACCGGGCCTCTGGGCAGCAAGCCCCCAACCCTTCTCTCATCGGCCCTAGGGGTTTAAGGGAGGGCTTAACCGTTAGCTTTTCTTCTAACTCCTCAGCTAAGTAACTGAAAAGATGTTGGGGTGGGTACAGAAACTAAAATATCTCAGGAGTTGAAAGAAGTGAAATTAAATTAGCCTATATTATACGAGGTAAAACTAGATGTGGTGAGAATAAATGTGGTGACATTAGAGTTAGTGAGATTACTCGAGATTAGATGAGGCGAGATTAAATGAGGTAAGATTAGATGTGGTCAGATAATATGAGATAATTTGAGGTGAGATGAGGCGATATTAGATGACAGTATGGATAAGGTGAAATTAGATGAGATCAGATTAGGTTAGATGACTCGATATTGGATTAGATTAGATGAGGTGAGATTAGAAGACTTGAGATTATATGAGGTGAGATAACACGGGGTTAGTAATCACCCCATCTTTTCTCATCCCACCACATCAAATCCGATCGCATTGAAAAATCTAATCACTTCTAAACCTACCTGGATTAACGTTGGTATAGTGATTAGCCTGTTGGACAATCTATCGAGAGATAGGGGTTCAAAACCTTGCCAGGGAAGAAATTCATTGCGATATTTCGGCTTCGCTTGCGCTACCTAGCGAATTCATATATAATGAGTACATTGACCGTAGGCTTGTAAGTGATGGAAAGAACAAGCGGGAAGGGGCGAGGGTTGGCCGCCCTTCCGCTGAAGCTAAGAAATGTGACGTTGCTTACGGTTCATATCCATTGCCTAGTAGTAGTTTTAGATATAACGACACTGTGTGATAAAAATAAGATCATTAGCGTCGCCCTCCTCGTTCATCCAGGCTTGGGACTGGCACTGATAGAAAGCGACGTAATGTCATAACAAAGTTGGATGGATCGAGAATTTAACGACATCTTATGGCAACAAAGGCCGTTCACTTCGACAGAAATTATTTCTAACAGTTCTCACCGTTCGTATGCTAAACGTTCATTTCCAAATTATAATTCGCAATACAGAACCGCGTTCTTTCACTTATATATAGGACGAATATCACATTTTAAAAAGGTGTCTAATTGTTTACAACAATTGTCACGGTCTTGTATTGTATTGTATTGTATTTAAAGATTTATATAGCGCCTCTCTCAGAATAACTATTCAGAAGCGCTCTCAGCACGAAAACCCCGGGGGAAAAGAAACGTCTTTAAAGAACGAGAGACCAAAGAGGAAAAACTAGTCATTAGTTTAACCCTTAATGAGGGGGAAGGTTATTCCAAGTAGAGGGACCAACCACAGCAAATGCCCGGCGTTGAGCCAAGGCAGTCCTAGTCCTAGGAACAAAAAGATCTAGCCAATCAGCAGAGCGCAAGGAACGAGATGAGGTCGCAGATAACGGCTTTCGCATATAGTCAGAAAGATACTTTGTGGCACTGCTCAGCTGCGCCTTTGAGACTAGAAAGAGGATCTTAAAATGGATGCGCGCAGTGATAGGAAGCCAGTGCAAGACATCAAGCATAAATGTAGAGATATGCGAAAAGCGAGGGAGTCGGGCTATGAGCATAGCTGAAGCATTTAAGAGCGATTGAAGGGGAGAAAGACGCTGTTTCGGGAGGCCCATAAGAAGTGAGTTGCAGTAGTCAAGTCGGGAACAGATAAAGGTATGTACTGTCGTGGTAAAGACAGAGGAAGAGACCGATCGTCTGATGGCTCTGAGACGCCTCAGTTGAAAAGAAGCAGGAGCGAGTCAGGTTAGATATGTGCTCCGTGAATGTGAGGGAGGAGTCAAGCGTGACACCCAGGTCACGGACACTAGAAGAGTATGTGTAGGCAGGGAATTTCTCAGTTAGCAATTGAAAGTCAAGTTTGGAAAGCTGTTGTCTAGTCCCAAACCAGATCAACTGAGTCTTTGTAGCATTTAGGCAGAGTCGGTTAGTCGACATCCAGTAGTGAAGATCAGAAGCAAGACAATCAATAGAACGGACTAGTGATAGTTGATCACATGATGGACCATGAACGAAAGCCTGGGTATCATCTGCATAAAGATGTCCATTTGCCCTGTGTTTAGAAAATAAGAGCGAGATGTCGGCAGTAAAGAGAATGTAAAGGATGGGTCCGAGTACCGAACCCTGGGGAACGCCAAATTTAACCCCTACCCACTCCTGCAGTCTTGGAGTCACCAACGACAACCATCTGCGTGCGGTCAGTGAGGTAGGATTTAAACCAAAGGAGGGGAATACCAGAAAGGCCACAGGATAACTGTAATCGCTGAAGCAGAATCTCGTGATCCACCATATCAAAAACAGAAGAGACGTCAAAAAGTGCCAAGGAGACAGAAGCAGGAGACTTGCTGATGGTCTTGTGACTTAATACAATAGCACAATAATATTTAAAACGATATAATGTCGTTACCCATTTGGAAAAAATTTCTTTAAACACCCATAAAATGTTTTTCACCGAAAAGTTATATTCAGAATCTACCGACGATCTATATATAGGTAGAGCTGTAATATTTCAAACTAATCTTTGTCGACGGCAACGGCCTATGTTGTCATAAGCTGCCGTTAAATTATGGATCCAACAACGATCAGTATTATAATTATGGGCACACTGTGGATTCTGAATATATATTTTCGGTGAGAACCGTTTTAAGGGTGTTTAAAGAAACTTTTTTCCAATTGGTTAACGACATCTTAATGATAATTAATTATGGCAACGAAAGCCGTTGATTTAGACAGTAACAATTTCGAAAAGATAATACAGAGTACCTAAATAAATCTCTTCGCGTTTGCTTTTTCTTATAGGACGAATATTACACATAAAAGAGGTGTGTTTTATTACGTATACAGTTCTCGCTTTTCGTTTGGCATAATACTTTATTATTGCTGTTATTCGAATATTTCACGTTATCTTATGACGTCAAAGGCCGCTAACGACATTTCGAAAACTTATTCAATTCAATGAAAACGAGAAACATATAGCGTCCGAAAGACACCATTTAAAAGTGTCAAAACAGATCCTTATAATTATAACGTCACTAGGGTGGGGTCCATAGTATTGTGGTAACATCATTGGCGTGAAGAGCAGTAGGTAGCGGGATCGCTTCCCGAACCCTCCCAAAGGTCCACTCAGTCCATCATTCGCGAGATGGCGCGTTGGTAAAATGAGATGTAGGACGTGATGGGCGCCTTGCATGGCTGCCGTATACAATCAAATTCGACTCATATAATAACAGGGCCACGTACTGCATCGTAATCGTAATCAAGCATTTATATAGCGCAACTCAAAAACAGAGGCGCTCCCGATCCGAGCCAGTCTCTTCACTGGTAAAGAGAGGTTTCAGGCGCTTGCGGAACTGGTCAAAAAGAAATAGAAAAAAGGTCAGTCCTGAGGGACTGAGGTAACTGGTTCCAGCTATTGGGACCAACAATAGCGAAACTCCTAGACTGGGCCGTAGAAGTACGCACCCGCGGGACAACCAAGTAACCACGGGCCGAGGACCGAAGGGAGGAACGACTGTGCAGAGAAGATACTGGGGTACAAAAGGCCCTAAGATAGTAAGGAGCAGACCCAGCAAGACAGCTGCATGGTTTACTTCCACCAAAAAACACAACAATATACCCTGCGACCGCGATCGCACGACCATTGTGTACCTCTTGCAGATAATTTACAGCGAAAGACGTTTATTGTTAGAATGTTGTACTCGTATTGACATTAACTGTTGATTGTTGTTAAGATGTATGTACACCAGAGTGCGGTTATGCAGTTGGTTTTAATAAAGAATATACTTGACTTACTTACTTACTTATCATCCGTTCATACTGAATTGTAATCATACTGCGTAATTGTCAGAATGAAAGATATTAAACGAAGATTATTATTAGTATTCATTGTTTAATGACATAAAGCAAGTATAATAGTTAATAAATTATTGTCTATGCACTCTATGGCATAATGAAGTTCTTATTCTTTCACTCATAGGGCAGTGTGATTCTCCTTACAGATTTTATTTTAGTTACAGTTACAGTCGGAGTCCATGATTTTTCATGTTAGTTATAGTTATAGTTAATGACTTAAATGACTTTCTCATTTTAGTTATAGTTATAATCAGTATTATTTTTTAGCTCTAATTATAGTAACTGGAATTTTATTTTACTTATTTGGTTATGATAAGGCTGATCGAAATTGCCTACAGACACGTACCGCAGTTGTATATATTAAGACGCGTTACACGATGCTTAGAGCTTCAAAAGGCCTGCTTTTCTTTGCCTCGGCATATGAGGGTGGGTGGTCAGTCCTCTCCTTCGCCGTCTCATCTTCCCACCGACAGTGTACGGTCAGTGTACTCATTATAACTGAGTTGGGTAGGGGACGCAGATTGAGCAGAAACCTCAATCAAATTTCTAACCTGGCGGGATTTGATTAGCAGTTAATCTAACTACGACGGATGGATGGATGGATCCACAGTTTAACGGCAGCTTATGACAACAGAGGCCGTTGCCGCCGACAAAGATTAGTTTTGGCATATTACAGCTCAATTTACTACAACACTATCGAGCACCACTCTTATATAGTTGACTCTAAGACTAAAAGAGGCGTCTTTGAGATTTCTTTTCTTCTTCTTCCGATGGAAGCCCCTTTTATAAATTTTCTTTCTCTGCTTTATTTCGAAGTCATGACAAAAAGTTGACCACTTACCTGAACCAAATCCGTCGTTCAAATCCAGTTCGTCCGAAGTCTGTGAGATCCGAACAGTTTCAGAAGATTTAGGACGCCCTGAAGATGTTCACAATCTGCGCAGAAGGAGGGGAAGCAGAGGAGTAGGAGTAGGAGAAGGAGAAGGATGACGAAGAGAAGGAGGAGGAGTAGGAGGAGGAGGAAGAGGAAGAAGATGAGGAAGAGGGTTGCTGTGGAGGAAGGAGGCTGGCTTATTTCTGGCGAACCCTGTTGGCTACAGAGACCGTCAGTGATTGGTTGAAACTTTCTCTAACAGTCAGTTAGAATCGAGAAAGTCTCTGGCAGACAGAGACAACACCTACGATGATAAGATGATGATAGTGTTGATGGTGATTATGACAATGATGATATTGATGATGATCATAACGACGACAACGACGACGACGATAATGATGACGATAACGACGATGATGACGATAGTGATGATGATGATTATGATGATTATAGGCTAATGATGATTTTAAAGATCATATTAAGTAAGTAAGTAAATTAGCGTAGTCTTTAATACACCGTTTGAAAATGCGCAATAGGACATCGGTTATATAACTAATGTTAACACGTCGAAGTAATAACATTAATAATAATAACATGCAAATAGTAATATGTTTACATGTATATTAACTTTAGAAATTATACAACATCCTTGTGATAAATCCCTTCCTAATAAGAGGGTCAGAGCGCGAAATAGGCCTATTAAGGTTTTGGGATCAAATGATAATGATAGTGATGATGGCGATAATGGTAATAGGCTAATGATGCCGATAATGATGATATCAATGATGATTACAACGACGAAGATGATGACAATGATGAAGATAAAAATGATGCTGATGATTGTCATTGCGTTTCAAGGGAAATTAAGCTTTAATACAGAGACTATCTACATTAAGCGCATTAGCCACAAAAAGTTAATAAAATAGCTAAATACTCTCATTTGTACAAAATGTAATCATCATAATCATCATCATCATCACCACCACACTCATCATTATCATCACCATCATCAACATCGTCATCGTCATTATCGCCTGATTACATTAAATTTCAATGATGATGATGATTATTATGTTAATCGTGATCATGATCATGATCATCATCATAAACGACAATGACGATGACGATGATGACTGCTCCCTTTAGACGGTGTTGGGTCGGGAGCGCTGCTGTGTATACATAATCTGGAAGGGGCGCTATATAATTTTTTTAAATGAATGAATTAATGAAAAATCCATTCTAGCCTAATGTAGGCTATTCTATCTCTGTTCTAATCCTTTCTAATCTAATCTAATCTAATCTAATCCATTGTTAAAAACGATTTGTGTTGATGAGGATGATGAAGTGATGAAGATGATTAGGATGGTGAAGTCATATCCTTTCGCGAGGGCTGCGGAGGAGAGTACTGAAGGGCGGGGTCTGGGACGTGGAGGCGGTGGGCAGACGGCGGACGGACGAGGGGTTGGCGGGCGAGAGAGAGACGACGTCTAGAGGGCGAAAATCGCTTTCATGTGGATCGAATTAGATGATGCAGCAGCATCTGAGAATAACAAGGAGGCACGTGTGAGCCTCTGAGAGGAGAACACTCCCATCACCTGCAACATCAGACACATACATGCTTCTATATATACCTAGATATCTGCATATATATACACATATACATATATATATACATATATATGCAGAAATATACATATACATATATATATATGTTATATATACATATATTATATGCATGTCCTTATTATATAATATGTATTGTATATGTATACATATATATTTAATTTTATATATGTGTATTCTTACACAGTGTTCTTTCTTCTTTCTGAAGATTACGTATACATATGCATACATAAATGTATTATATTATGCGAGTGTGTATATATATATATATATTATATGTATGTATATATATATATATAGTGCAAGACCTTGTACGTATTTGTATAGCAGACTTTTCAAATAATTATTACCTTTAAAAATTAAGGAGACACTTTGCCCTATGCGTTTATGCGTATGCATGGATACTATGAATGTATTGTGTGGTTGAGTGTGTGTGTGTGTGTGTGTGTGTGTGCGTGTGTGCGTGTGTGCGTGTGTATGTGTTTGCTTGTATGTTTCACTGTTATACGTGCTGAAAGTTTTAAATTATTTGATGATAACAGGTCTCATAAATTATGTCATATATGGCGCAGTATTGTAGTCTGTTCCCAAGCTTTTGTGTATATATATATATATATAGACATATATATAGATTGTTAATAGAGCATTTCGTTCATATATATATATATATATATATATATATATATATATATATATATATATATATATATATATATATATATATATATATATATATAAGATATGCTATATATATGAAATGCCATATATATTATATATATTGGTATATTATGTATATAAATGTATGCAACCGTACTGTGTGATGTGGTTGGGTGCCGCTGTTAAATGGCGTGTAGTCCATCTGTCAAAATATTGACGTTGGGGGAGAGAGCTGAATTGGGGTGATGGAGAGACGGAGGAGGAGAAGGAGGAGGGTTGAGGCGTCATGCATGGGTGGATGATGAGAGGGAAAAGCAGGGACGTAGGAAGGGAGATGAAGGTGCGAAGTTGGACAACGTCGTCAAAAGATTTTCAATACTTAGTTGAGGTTGGAACGAGTCCACTTGGCGACAGTAATACAATAAATCCAATAAATACACTACAATACAATACAATAAAATAGAATGCAATACAATGCGATACAATGCAATACAATACAATAAAATAAAATACAATACAGGGCAATACAATTCAACAAAACACAGAACAATACCGTGGAATGCGATAATAGAGGATGTAATTTAGTGCAATTCAACACAGGGCAGCAGACTTAAGAGTAAAAGTAATATAAAGAGCTCTAAGAAACTGGAGCAGGTGAAGTTAGCAAAATGTAAGTTAAAGTTGTATAGTGAAAGGTATAAATCGAAGGTAAGGTTAGGTAAGGTAAAGAGAGGTAGGGCAAAAGAGTGTACGGTAATAGATAAAAAAAAAATAATAATAATAATAATAATAATAATAATAGTAATAATAATGATATCTTTTCTTTATTAAGCGCCTGTCAAACGCACTGCGCTGTACATTTACATGTTATGCAATTTAAATCTTAACTACTAACAGAATAGACAGCCTGCAATACAACGGCGCTAATAGCAGCCTACAAAGCATATCCGCCCAACGGGGGCTCGAACTCGCTACCTCTCGGTCTCTGTGCCAGATGTTATCCAATGCGCCACGGGCAAGGGTAACGTACGAATTGAATCCAGGGTGTGGGCTACTGACAGGAGTCCATCGCCTTACGGTAAGATTATTAACAGTAAAAAGTGGAAAAGGCGCTATAAAAACGTTCCACTAGAGTTACAATTACACTAGCCTCTCCATATGTAGCTGCATTACCCCGGTCATTCCTTGTTTACCCTGACGGTTGAGGTCCTACTCCCAGTTACCCGATCCAACTTCAAGGCACCCGAAGCTCCCAGATCCGTCCTTATGTATCCGGGGGTTAAGTACCCCATCAGTTTCCGGCGACAGTCCGATATTATCCCCCCACTGACCTTCGGCAACCTCTGACCCCGAGTTAAACGACCATCATCTCTTGCATTGAATTAGATATAAAACGCAGCAAAGAAAGAGCGGCGATTCTGTTCACATCAAATGAGATACAGAGCGATTATTAGGTTTGATAGAGAAGAAGAAGAAGAAGATTAAGAATGCAAAGAAGAACAGAAAAGGCGAAGAAAAAGAGAATATGTAGAAATGAAGAAGAAGGAAAAGTAGAAGAAGAAAGAAGAAGAAAAGTATAACATGGTGATGATGATGAAGAAGAAGGAGGAGGAGGAAGAGGAGGAGTAGGAGAAGAAGATGATGATGATGACAAAGCAGAAGAAGAAGAAGAAGAAGAAGAAGAAGAAGAAGAAGAAGAAGAAGAAGAAGAAGAAGAAGAAGAAGAAAAAGATGATGACGATGAAGAAGAACATGAACCAGAACAAGAAGCACAAGAAACAGCAGCGGCAACATATAAATGCATATCGATGAGTGAAATACAACATTTTCATGTTCTATGATTAGATTAGATTAGTAAAGTGGGTAGCAGAGGTCAAGGGGACGTAAGGTAAGTAAAGGAAAGTACTGAAGGATCTCACCCGATCAATTCATTGGAAAACGAGTATACAGGGTTGAGATCATACGGTCGCCATATAGAATGTTAACACTTCAAGCCATTCTATCCTAAATTGTTCTTTCCAGCTGTGCACAGAACCGATCTATGATCTTGACGCCGGATTAGGCAGAGCTGAGGGGAAACCAGTTTAAATTAGGATCCCGTGGTGGCAAAGTTGGTGGTCGTAATGTTGGTGGTAGCCGCCTGAAAATAATGAACCGGTGGTGGTAGAGGTGAGAGCGTTGACATTGCATGGTGGTTCTGGTGGTTATGGTAGTTTTCTGGTTGAAGTAGTGGTCGTGGTAGTGGTGATAATTGTGATATTGTTCGTGGTTGTAGTAGTTGTGGTGGTAATATATAGGCTTCATGGTGTGATGGTGGCAGTAAGTATAGTAGTGATACTGGTGGCGTTGTCGGTGATGATAGTGGTAGTAAGGGTAGTCGTTGCGATAGTGGTAGTGATGGCAATGGTGGTGATGGTGGAGGAGGAGGTTGGAAAGGAAAGAGCAAGGGAAGAGGTGGGCGAGGAAGGGAGGGAGGGAGGCGAAGAGAGGGAGAGAGAACTTGTCAAAATAAACAGAGAGCAAACGAGATGTAAACACAGAAGTGGCGGGGGGTCATAAACCATTGCAGGTGCGTCCGATGCCTAATTAGTTGCACCGGTTCCTCGGGAACTGTTCCGTGTGCCAGCCCAGCAGCATCAGCAGCATCTACATCTCTCCGTTGCATTAGGAGCAGCAGCAGAAGCATTGCCAGCCTCCATCAGCGATCTCAGGAAGGCTCAGCAGAACCAACCAGCTCTTCTTAGATGTGCTTCAAGGGTGCCAAAGGCAACTAAACAAATACATTGAAATACAATACAAGGTAATGTGATATAATACAATGCCATACAATGCAATGTGATATGAGACAATGCAGTGCCATACAAAACAAGGTAATGTGATATTATCCAATATAATGCCATACAATACAAGGTAATGTGATATTATACAATGCAATGCCATACAATACAAGGTAATGTGATATAATACAAAGCAATGCCATGCAATACAAGGTAATGCGATATAATACAATGCAATGCTATACAATACAAGGTAATGGGATATTAGATGTGCGTTTCTACAATACAATGCCATACAATACAGAGTAATAATTATGACATAATACAATGCAATGCCGCACAATACAATGCCATACAATGCTAGGTGATGTAGCATAATACAATGGAATTTCTCCGCGCTACTTTCCCAGACGTCCACTACAGTAACTGTCTCAGTCCGGGATCTAGGCGTAACACTGGATCCATTTATCTCATTTTAGACCATGTCAATTCGCATCTCTCGAACATGCCTTTATCATCTACGACCAATTTGCACCATCCGTCACTCACTCTCCACACGCGGTCAACACTCTCGTCCATGCATTGATTTGTACTTGGGTTAAATTTGGCGACTCCATCTATGCTGGTCTCTTTAACTAAACCTCTCCAAGCTTCAGTCAATTCTTAACCCTTCTGCCCGCCTTATTTGTGGTCTCCCGAGTATACCCCGCAGTCGATCGAGTCGAGTACATACGATCGACTTGGTTCGGCCGACGATCGACTCGATCGACTTCGTCGACTTGGACTATAGTCTCTTGGCCAAAATTGGTGACGACTGTTGCATTCTTATATTCCAGTACCTAAATTAGTCATGAATTTCAATTGCACACTCTTCCTCACACTGTCAAAGTGTAATTGCCCTGGTAAGTAACATTTCAGGTATTATAATGATATCGTGTGTGCCTGTGGTTGACGTAAGAATTAAGCCTCGCCTAATCCGCCGACGTTATTGGGTAAGCATCTAGGCCACAATGGAATCTCCTACAGCACGGTACAGGTATTACCAGATATAAATTATGGCGGGATGTCATGTGGGAGGAATCCAGTTCGCTTGACTTTTCGCACGAATTCTTCAAGACGCTGACGATCTATCCCGTATACCCCCGTATATCTCTACCAGCTCAACAAATGAGGCGGCAGTAGAGGTAACCTATACTAGAGGACGTGTAATGTCTATATTACATCCTCTTCTGAGGCGCTATATAAATCTTCGTAATGAATTAGAGTTAGCTCGAGAAACTTCAAACTGTCAACGATTAGGCCTACTGAAGTCAGTTAGAGGTTCAGACTTCGAACCTCTTGAAGTGTTCCGTCACAGTGCAGCATATGCTCCAGATTATAGACATACAAATGCTCCAAATCGCCTGTTAAAATTGCAAGTATTTTTCCACGAATCCACGTGAAACTAATTGTATTTCATTCTATGACATTTGCAATCCGGAAGGCAACCATGTAGGCATTTTTGGTTTTGAAAAAGATAGGGCGATAGCGCAAATATATGAATCGTGGGCGGCAGCTGCGGCTCCCTTTAATACTCACTGTATAGACTCAGAGTGGACCAAAAATGTTGCCACACATCCGAGTGAGAAGTCGACGCATTCAGTCCTGTTCTAATGTAGAGACGTAGGCCCTATGATCGTTTTGAGATCATCGTTACTGACTACCGAGCTAAATTTTCCTGAAACTACGTCATTCTGAACGCATCTTAATCGCTCCAATTTTCACCGTAAAACTGTGAAAAAGTATCTCTATAACTTCCACTAATTAGAAAGCGCCAAGAGGTTCATTATTTGCTTTGAACTTCATAATTATTAGGTTCATGCGGTAGTTGTGTGTTTACACAGAATTACGTCATTATATCATAAGGTCTGTCATTTTGTGAAAAAATAGTAAGTAGCCTAAAATATTTCAGAGTCGAGTCGAGGAAATAACGATCGACTCGACTTGGCCGAGTTTACGATCGACTCGATCGGCGAGTCGATCGAGTCGACGATTTTTCGATCGACTCGACTTGGCCGAGTTTACGATCGAGTTGAGCTCCTCAGCCTTTCCCTTCCTCTGATTCGGAAAGGCCTGAAGATTATTTTATTTGTTAGAGACAGCACTGACTTGGATCTGGATCGCCTCTGAATTTCTGAGCGGCGCTATACGAATGTTAAATTACAATTACAATTACAATTACAATTACAATTACAAGTACAATTCCCACGCTTCGTATAGCGCCAGTACATTTTCGTCGATGTCGTTCTTCGATGCAGAGCTGAGTTGGGTTGATCTCCTCTGGCGAGAGATGTCGTCCGTGTCTAATAAGGACGGATCGCTAGGCACCAGATGTCGCTGTGTGCGATGTCGTCCTCAGCGCAACCGACCCCAGCCATCGGAGACGGCATCAAAGCAGTGCGCCTGGGGTGGCTGGGTGTGACCCTGGAGCCCTGGAGGGGATGGGTGTGACCCTGGGGCGACCGGGGTAGCGTGGGTACCCCTCAATTCTCAGACGGCCTTCAGAGGGAAAGAGACACACAGAGAGGTAGGGAGTCAGACAGGGGTGGTAGAGAAGGTAATTGACGGAGGGAGGGAGAGAGAAAGAGAGACAGAGGCCGAGGCGGAGACAGTGACAGAGACATAGAGACACAGAGATGGATAGAGACAGACAGAGACAGACAATGAGAGGGACAGACAGACAGAGACAGAGACTTAGAGACACAGAGAGACACACAGAGAGAAAGAAAGACAGACATACAGAGACAGATAGAGACAAAGAGAGGGACAGAGAGAGCCAGACAGAGAGTCAGACTGGGGTGGAAGGGGAAGGGTGCTGACGGGAAGAGGGCAAAGTAATTAGGCAGAAGAGAAGAGTCTCATAAGAAGATGAGGAGGGGATGAGGAGGAGGAGGGAGATCGTCTTCTTCAGTAAATTACTATTATATGGAAGGAACTCAACCGTCGCACATCATATCGCTCAAAAGCTGTTCTCACGCGCTCAGTTAGATACATCATCACCAGCCATGTATATAATATATATATATGCATGTATATATATATATATCATCCCGTATATATATATGCGTGTGTTAGATACATAATTGCGCATATTTATATACGTTTATGTAACACATGCAATTCAGGCACATTTATGTTTCTATAAGTTATATATGTACATGTCAAGATTTATATACGATTATGTATATGCACATACGCATATATATGTATATGTATACATATTACATATGTATGTACCATAATATATATGTATATAAGTAAATTTAAGTATGTCGTGTCTAAATCATTATAATACTTTTGACTCTTTACAAACTATTATCTAGGGTTTAGTGTTGTGGACTTTCATTCAACCCATAGATCTAATTTTAAGAACTTCTACAAAGGTAAAAGTAAAGGTATTGCCCATACTCGCTTCGCGAGAGTCGGGCCCGGTGCTGATCTACGGTGTCAGGCCATCAGCCCTTAGGTGGCATTGCCATGCATCGGCGGTAGGTGGCCAGGTCTTTCCGCCGAACCCAAGATTACCTGCGCAGGGCAACTGCTACTCATTTACTGCTGCCCTCTCAGGAGTAGAAGGCTGAGTCGTCGACCTATGTGGGGCCAGCGGGTTTCGAACTCGCTTCCTTCTACTCGTCGTGCCAGTTCGCTACCATTCAGCTATCACCCCGCCCCAGAAGAACTTTTATAGCGCCAATGTAATTATGCTCATTAGGGTGGAGTGAAAAAAGTTTTTTTAAATAAATGAATTCTAATAGTGGGCAAAAGTTGCAACTTGGGTAGACGAAGAAACACACAAAATATTTTAAATTTCAAATGATATCTTCTGCCCTCTACCACCGACGCAATATTTCAAATTTTAATTTTTTTTCGCGAAAAATTGCATAGAAGCCACTATGTTTCGTCACAACAGAGTACTGCTATTATACAATATTCTATGAAACCTTAGCTCAATTATGCACCATGCAGCGAAGAACAGATTGTAAAATGTAATTTATGCTGTAGGATAGAGTCCAAGGATTTTTACCCAAAAATATCTCGCTTCGCACATCATTCTGAATGACTGGATTTTTACATTAGTGAATGTCGATAACTTTTGGAATTTGGAATTGTATTGTATCTATATATTTATAAAGCGCCTCTCGCAGTGCTCACCAATCAGAGGCGCACCCAGTGTGAATGACCCAGACAAAAGAAAGTGGCCTTAAGACAGGGGTGGGCAACTGGCGGCCCGCGGGCCGGATCCGGCCCCCGGGGACCTTTGAACCGGCCCTTGGCATGTCTTTTATATTAGCACTGTACCTGGCACTTTGGGGACCTTTTATCCGGGCCTAGTTTGGGAACCTTTGATCCGGCCCTACACAAATGAATTTCTGTGCACAGACCGACATTAAAACATCTGTTTCCTATTTATTGAAAATCCTGTCTCTAGTCTATAATCAACTAACTATCTATCAGAACTTTTCATACGAAGTTGTTACTCTGGGGAAATCAAATAATTATCATAACGCAATACTGTGCATTTTCCATGTTTACTGATTCTGCAAATATCAAGAAGTGCACAGAACAAATAACTGTAGCCTATTGAACGTAGAGTTCCAGTCCCGGTTTGCTGATTTACTGCTCATGAACTAAACTTAAATTGTTTGAATCTCCCTTTTCCATAGATGCCAATTCAGCACCAAACTCCATGCAAATGGAATTTATTGACCTCCAATGCAACTGTGAGTTGGAAAGGAAATTTCCTTAGGTACCTCTGATTCAGTCCTACAAACTGTACAATTCTCAGAATTCTAACCTTTCACTTAAATTTTCATTGCCTGAAACTGGTTGCTCTGTTTCCATGCACGGTGCACCTATATTTGTGAACAGTTCTTCTCAAAGATGAAACTAACAATTTGCAAAAATAGATGCAGACTAACAGATTACCATCTCTCCAATGAACTTCGAATTGCCACTTCTAACATTAAATCAAACATTGCGGATTTGTGTTGCGATTAGAAGTGCTGGATCTCACATTAAATATAGCACACCAAGCAAATGGATACTTTGTACAGATAAACAGCTCCATGTATTTTTAAAACTGAATTAAACATATTTTGTTTTTTTATATTTTTAGTGTAGGACTTGTGCATTAGAATAATTAGATTTTCGTTATAAAATTATCATTTGCTTTAACGGCTATTCTGTAATATTCAGTTTGAATAAATCGATATCGTTTCATTTTCTGGGGCAAATGAATCTGAAAAAATAGCTCGCGACTAGCATACGGCCCCCGTGCTGCACCTAAAACCTTAGAGCGGCCCTCTGTTAAAAGAAGTTGCCCATGCCTGCCTTAAGACAACGAAAGGTGGCACTTGAACCACCAGTTCATGAGGAGGAACGTGTTAATGAAGGGAGCTGATTCCATAGGGCAGGGTCAATGAAGGCAAAAGCTTGGAAGTAAAGCTGTTAATCTGGCCGCAGCATTTAGAACCGACTGAAGAGAAGAGACAGACTTTTTGGAGGCCAACAAGAGAGAGTGACAGTAATCAACTCGGAGTCAAATGAAGGCATCAACAACAGAGGTAAAAACGGAGGAGGAGCGGTGCGTCGGCTTGCTCTGAGCAAGAGCTGCAAGTAGGAAGATGGCTTAAGATTAGCGATGCGTTTAATAGAGGTAAGCGTGGTGTCGAGGACTACTGTACACTAAGATCTCGATCGCTGGAGTGGAAAGCAGCGAACGGGAATCTCTCAGCAAGAAGAAGGTAGTCAAGCGCAGGAAGTTGCTGGCGAGCGCCAAACCAGATGAGCTGCATCCATAGGTGAAGGTCGAGAGAGACAGAGAGACAGACAGAAACAGAGAGACAGAGGCAGTGTAACTAGTAAGAGGAAGCTAAACAAAGGTGGCCGTGAACCGATTCCTGTATGTCATCTGCATAGAGGTGACCCGTTGTGTTTAGAAATATGGCAGGAATGTCGGCCGTGTATAGGAAGTAAAGGCGAATGATGAGCGAGATCGAGTCAAGGTAGGCAGCGAGTCCTCACTCCCCGAAGCGGTAGCATGGTGTCGATGGGCTAGTTCATGGTGGAGGCATGGAGGACGTATAGAGCTGGTCAGCGTTTAAGGCATCAAGCGAGAGAGACAGAGAGAGGGGGAGAGAGCTCACATCTACGAAGTGCGTCGCCGGGCATCCGACAGTCAAGGGATCCCCGACTACAGGACATGCGAATGGCATGGAGAGGCTGAGAATGAAGATGGGGCGGTAAGAACTAGATGCACACGTGATCTGAAAGAGTAAGTGAATTAAAGTACAGTCCATGGAAATATTTAAAATTGAGGCACTTCATTGGAATCTGATTTGATTGTGTATTTCATGACTTTGCCACCGCTCGACATAACTCAGAATCATCCAGATCAAGCAAAACTTGGCCTAGCTATTGCCAATTTTCTCTTAATTTTGACATTTTGACCTTGAAGTGACCTTGGATTATGTTAGCCTTGCAGTTCTATGTCTCCTCTGATGCAGCCCTTATTGGTCCGATAAAATAGGTAAAAGAATCACCCAAATAGAATAATAGTTGGCTGAGTTGTGGCCTTTTCCCTTAAGTTTGACCTTTTGACCTTGATTTTTGGTGTTTTACATAAGAATGCTTATTAATTTCAGAGGGCCTCTACTTTGACATTAATTAGTAGACCCTAACGGATCTTCATGCCAAATTTGGTGCTTTTATCCGCCGGGTAACGATATTTTCACTAAGCCATCTCACTAACAATATTTAATTCAAAAAAATTAATGCATTACATGGACGTTTCCCACAGACTTTATATTGTAAACTTTCCTCGCCGGTAGAGGGCAGAAGACAAAAGGCAAAATCAAAAATATTTTGGACACTACTTACTCTAACATACTGACAACTTTCCATCACTATTAGAAAACGTTTGCTGAAAATACAAAATTTTCCTAGACTTTCACTCCACCCTAATGCTCATGTCGTCAGTCTATGGTCGCTATCAAGAGAAATCGTTGTGCAAGCCAAATTCCAAGGGGGTTCCGGTCGGAAGCCAAGAAGTGGCTTAGAGATGCTGAATAGTTCAGCGACAATGCCATGGTAATTTAGGTAAAGCTAAAAGTAGGGCTGGCACTGATACAAAAACTAATCGATTAATCTCCTAAATTTAACTTCGATTCATCGTTTTAATTCGATTAATTTGGTATCCGTTACGTAAAGCGTGAAAAACAGTTAAAATGTTGTCACAGAGTCAGGAACTGCTTTCTATCAACAAAAACTGTAATCATTCCACATGCTGCAGGTGATGTATACGTCAGCGATGTGTTTTCACCATGGCAAGCGAACTGTTTATTGCAATGAAGACAGTTACTATGTGTCGCCATCTTCGACTTTTCCATCAGCATTTACCTTGAATGCAAAATTTTCCACTCAAATGTTTCACATTATTAGGCCTACAGTTACTGTTCGCCATATTGTTTACTCCGGAAATTGGCCACTCGATGTCATGAAATAAGTATGTGTGTATGTGAGTATGTATGTATGTATGTATGCATGCATAATAATAATAATAGTAATAATAATAATATTTATTCTTTATTGAAGCGTCTGACAAACGCATGCACTGCGCTGTTAGTACATGTTATGACGTTTAAACAATTGACGAGAACACAAATTACAGAAGACATAAATCATCAAAGTTGCGGCCATGGATGTTTGTATGTAAGTACCTGGACTTGTATAAAGCACATGTTAGGAACTCTTTAGATGTAGAACAAGGCACAGGACACTCACATACACACATGTATACGGATTTATGTGTGTGTGTGTGTGTGTGTGTGTGTGTGTGTGTGTGTGTGTGTGTGTGTGTGTGTGTGTGTGTGTGTGTGTGTGTGTGTGTGTGTGTGTGTGTGTGTGTGTGAGTGTCTTATGCCTTGTTCCTTAGGACTGCGCGGTTTGAAGTGACCGTTTGAGGTCTTTGAAGTGGAGGTTTTTATGAAAACGATAGGATTCACATCCAGGCCTCTCTGCTGTACTTTAGAATTCGTCTTTCGTAATTGCCTTTTGACTACTGAAGAAATTACCCTTCGCCGTTCCCAGGCTCAGAAGCTGTCTGATAGAAGTAATGGGTAAATGGAGGGGTGGTAGTCTAATGGTTATGTGTGACACGGTGGCTGACTGGTTAGAGAGCCTGGCCTGCAACGTTGAGAGCATGGGTTCGAGCCTCGCCCGAGGTATACTTATCGGGGGCCCGATAGCGCATTGGATAACACACTGGCATAGAGAGCGAGAGGTACCGAGTTCGTGTCCTGTAGGGTGGATATGCTTTGTAGGCTGCTATTCGCGCCGTGTATTGCAGGCTGTCTGTTCTGTTAGTAGTTAAGATGTATGTCTTCTGTCATTTGTGTTCTTGTGAATTGTTTCAATTGCATAACGTGTAAATGTACAGCGCAGTGCGTTTGTCAGGCGCTTCAATAAAGAAAAGATTATTATTATTATGTAGGTACCTTGAACAGGTCCTTCACTCACAATTATTGCTGAGCGCAATAGCTTCTCTGTCGTGTGTACTCCTGAAATTGGAAGAAGGACAATGTTAAGTACTGTTGTACTGTACTGTAGGCCTACTGCTATGTAGCGTGCTTGACTGTCAATCGAGAGATCGTGGATTCAAATCCCCGCCAGTTCAGAAATTTGTTTAAAGATTTTTGCTCCTCCTGCGCCCTCTAGCGAAATCAGCTACTATGAGTGCACTGGCCGTACACGATCGTTGGGGGGCGTGGGAGAGGATTGGCCAACCGTACTCATAACCCGAGCCTAAGAAAATCAAGTCGCTAACACTTCATACCCATGGCAGCCTCACAGGTACTACTACTGGTCTTCGCTCTCCTGTGGACTTCGACAGATCCGTTTGCATAGATAGAGAGATAGGTAGTCTAAGGCAGTGCTTCCCAAATTTTCATTGTCGCCGACCGGCAGGAATTTTCCCACTGCAAGAGGACCGGTGCCAAATTTATTACTTATTTCTCTTTTTCGTTTTCGATAACGCATTGGATAACACACTGGCATAGAGAGCGAGAGGTACCGAGTTCGAATCCCGTAGGGCGGACATGCTTTGTAGGCTGCTATTAGCGCCGTGTATTGCAGGCTGTCTGTTCTGTTAGTAGTTAAGATCTATGTCTTGATTGTCTTCTGTCATTTAATTGTGTTCTTGTGAATTGTTTCAACTGCATAATTGTACACTGTAACCGGTTGCGGTTTGTCAACCGGATTGTTTCAATAAAGAAAATATTATTATTATTAAATTCATCAAAATATATTAAAATTGATTTAAAAGCATGTTTAGCCAATTATATGACTCTAATGTCCTTTAAATGCTAGCCTAATAAATCTGTTTTGTTATGACGTTCGAAATATATAATAGACATTTCTTGATTCTGAGACAATTTCACCAGTTACTTGACTCATTGGGCGGACCGGTAACTGAGGGCTCGCAGACCGGCACCGGTCCGCTGACCACCACTTTAGGAAGCACTGGTCTAAGGCACTGCTCTTCTTCTAACACACAGTATCGCATACGATAAAGTAATTCAGGTTAAAGAAAGGTATCCTGTAAAAAAGGTAGGGTACTGTCGTAAGCTCCTGTGGGGCATAGTACGTAGCCAAGAGGTTAGTAACTTAGTATGCTTGCCTTGTAAAGCAGAGAGTGCGGGTTCAAGCCTCGCTTGACGACACGTGCAAGGATTTCGGCGTTGCTCATGTAATAATGTGAAATATAATAATAATAATAATAATAATAATAATAATAATAATAATAATAATAATAATAATAATAATAATAATAATAATAATAATAATAATAATAATAATAATAATAAAGATGATGATAATAATAACATCAACAACAAACAACAAGAGCAAAGTGAAAACTAAGTATTGGTATGCTTATGTTTCCTTCGAAACCTTTTAAATTGAGTAATGAGATTCTGTATATAACCTATGTCTAGGGGCGTCCATCCTATGGGAGAATGAAGCAGAGATCTTCATTGGCTTTTCAGGGGGGAGACAGAAATGTTTTTACATTAAACTTCTGCTCAGTCTTTTTCGTTTCATAAATTAATCTATGTGTTTTTCATTTGAAAAGTGCTTTTCTGTGTTTAAAAAATAACAAAATCATTGAGCTGTTCTCGGACCGAGCTCACGATTAGTCTTCAATTTCATAATTTTTGGCGTATCGTACATGCATCTACTCAAGCGATTAGATTTCGAGGTGATTGTAGGCTTGCATAGGCCTACCTTACAGAAAATGTTTTAGTTTACTGGTCCCTTTCAAGAATCTTGCTATCAACCTCTGCTGACATGGCAGTTACTGCTCAGCTGATGCGTCAGCGCAGTCAGAACATGAAACTGCTCGGAGTAAATGAACATTCGTGGCAGTCTGTAGTTACCGAAGCACAACGATTTGCAACGGTCTGCGATGTTGATGTAAACTTTCCGGTTCATCGAGCAAGACGACCACCCAGGCATTATGACGAGAAAACTGAGAAAAGGACAGTAAATGTGGTCCTCAGTAGCACAGACATCTTATTGGTGTTTACTATACAACACTGGATACGGTTGCTTGTCAACTATAGAGGCAGTGACGGATCCAGAAAGTTTATGAGGGGCAAATGGGTGTCCGAAGGAACATCGTCGAGGCGCGCAGCACCTCGACAATCTTACCAACAATTATAGTGGCCCGCAAGCCGAAAAAGGTTGGCCACTCCTGACCTATAGCTGATGCAGGCACAGTCACTGACGATGATGATGAACAAAAACACAAAGCTGTCGACAGGACAATGGATTGAAAGCAGTTATGTAAAGTTTGATATGACAACTTTCAGACTATCCCAAGCTGATCACCAGCTTAAACAAAATCCTGGTCTACCTTGTGGTGACCAGCTGCTCAGCTGAGTGAGGTATGAGTCGCATCCGCATTCCGCATTGTGAAAAATCGACTGAGATCAACCATGTTTGGTGACTGGTTTGCACCTCTGACAGTAGGTTATTAGCCAGTGCAGGAGACGCTACTCTAATAGTACTCTATCATTACTACTGGACGAAATTGTTGATCGATTGGCTACGCACTCTGCTGCTCTGAAGAAGCACCTATTGTAATTTTAGTACTTGTGTTAGACTACTGTTAGTACTGTCTTGCCGCTGTGGCAGTATGCTTCTGTCTGTGTACATGCCTTCATATTTTATAATGCATAATATTGCTTGATTAGTGAACTAAAAGTTAAAGAATGCAATAAGGAATTCAACAGTAAAATCGTGATTCAAATTTTGATAATCGATATTTTCTCTTTCAATCGCCTGGGGCGGTCGTCGTGGGGGAATCTGATGACATGAGGGGAATGCTTCATAGGCGTAAGGGGGATGGACGCCCCTGCCTATATCCACATTTAAAAGAGCTTCGCCACTGTTCGCTTTCTGACAGTGCCAGTCCCAAGCCTGGATAAAGGAGAAGGGCGACGCTAATGGTCTTTGTTACCACACAGCGGTCGTTAAACAGTAAACAAGCAAGCAAAAGAGCTGTAATATGCCAAAAATAATCTTTGTTGGCGGCAACGGCCTTTGTTGTCATAAGCTGCCGTTAAACTGTGGATCCATCAATCGTGCTGATTAAGTTATACAAGGTGACAAAGTTGAACGCTACTCAGCATAAAAATAAAAATGCATCAAATAATTGGTTATCAAATTATAACAATCAATCGAGAAGATTTGACTCCGCCAGGTGGGCGACGCTATTCATCTTTGATAAGACACAGCGTCGTTAAGAGGAAATAATCTAGGCCTACTAATCGACGCGAAGGGCCTACGTTGAGACTCATTTAAATGAAACTGACAAAATTATGAATAATAATAATAATAATAATGATAATGCAGTATCTTGACGATTTCTAGCCGTCTCAAATTGTGTTTTTGTATTCTCTTGGATCTGAGGTACCTTTGGGCAAGAAAACAACAACAGCAGCACCAGCAGCAGCAGCAGCAGTAGCAGCAGCAACAACAACAGTAATACTACTACTACTACTACTAATAATAATAACAATATGATGACGATGATGACGATGATGATGATAAAAATAATAATAGGCCTAATAGTAAGATATGTTATGATAAACTAAGGAAGGCATGTTAGAAAGGACATTTGGGGTTTTGGATCATTCCACGTCATAATTATTAGTTAAAAACATCGCTACACCACTCCATTGTGAATCTTTTCAGAACTCTCCCAAAAAACAAAGACGCGGTAAGTAGCAACAATTTGTACCAGATAATCCAGATTTTCCTATTTTGACTGAGGTATAATTAGAGATGATGTCGTTTATTCTTTAATGAATTGTCTGACAAACGCTCTGCGCTGTAGGGGAGTGCCTGCTGAGGCTATGCCATCAGTGGTGAAGGTCTTGGCCGAAGTACCACCTTAGGGCGCTACGCGAGGTGGACAGGCTCAGCAGGAACCCTGAAAAAGCTGGCAAACGTGGGCAGCATCGCCGCCTTTGATGCCACATGTGGATATCAGAGCCAGTCCTAAGCCTGGAACTGTCTTTAAGGGAGAAGTGCGAAGGTTGAACGGATGGGTGCAGATACTCCGTTCGTAAAGAAAAAATACGAATGAAATCCAATGCAAGCATTCGACTCCTAAAGGGCCTCTGCCCATGGATCCGATGCAAGGACACCTACGGGCCTTCGGCCCATGGATCCTGATGATGATGATGATATCCAATAGACCAGCGGTTTTCAAACTTTATGTTTATTGTACCCACAGGTAAAAAATTTGAATTTTGGCGTACCCCCAACAAGGTCAGATCAAAAACAACATGCGAGCGTGAGGTCCCCTTGCAATTAACAACTCCTTTTAATCATTGGTGCAAACCCGGGTACTAGTTATTGGTAGAAATTTTTGTAAAGTATTATAATTTTAACTTAAGAAGTTAAGAATGTAGGCCTAGTCATATCAACAAAAAGGAAAAATAAAAATCACTATTAGAAAGTGTTAATGTGAGCAGTGGGCTTGTTTTTACAAGCACAGATTTACAATATCTGGTTTAATATTTGTCAATTTCAAACGCAACTCTGGTTCGAGTTCAAGCTTACTTCTGCATTTGTTTTTTGATCGCAAGCATAGCTGAAAAATCTTTTTCCAACAGATATGACGTACTGAAAGGAACCAAAAATTTTAAAGCTCGGTCAGAAATTAATCCATATTCAGCTCTTCGTTTCAGCCAAAAACCACACATGTCTTTCTTGAATTCGTTCTTCAATCCACCATATATAACATCATACTTCAATAAACTGGTCTCTTTCCTGGACTGAAAAATCAGCCGGCAACACTATATCAGATGGCATAAACTCATAGAAATGTACAGAAAATTAATATAAGCGAACGGTGGACGCAGAATAGCTAAAGCAAGAAAGGACATGAAGTCCATAAACTTATAGAAAATTTTAATTTTTTAAATTTTTCGCTTGGCCCTGGGGTACGCGTACCACAGTTTGAAAACCTCTGCAATAGAAAATGTTGCAAAAATCCGGTTGATTTGATATCTAATGATATCCAATAGACAAGGTAGCACAAATCCGGTTGATTTGATAACCATAACCATAACCACGCTTTTGATTGAAACCAGTTGAACAAAAGATTTGACAAGAGACAAGATAAACAATGATGATGTTGGTTCAAAGGTGGAGTCCTAAAAGGGCCTAAGCCCCGCTGACAAGGGTCACCCTGAAGTAAAGTAATGCTAGTAATAAGGTATCTAATGATATCCAATGCTAGTAATTGATATCTAATGATATCCAATAGACAAGGTAGCACAAATCCGGTTGATTTGATATCTAATGATATCCAAGAGTCAAGGTAACACAAATCCGGTTGATTTTATATCTTGTGACTCAGGGTAATATGTGCACTGTGCAGAGTAGGGTGCCGTAATGTACTCTGTAATTATTTAGGTTACTCCAGCGAGCACTGGCTAATCGAAAACGCTTTGCAAGTTCTATGGACTAAATATTGTATCGACCAAATCTGAAAATAGACTGGTACTGCTCTGGCCTTACGTGGCAATTTCTCAGCTGGCAATTTTCCAACGTTTGCTTTCGATTTCCAATCTACCGTACAGTTCAGGTACATATTTCTCAAAGAGGAATGTACTCTTCTACGCGAAGAAGGCTCGGCGGCCGAGTCTTTAGCCTATATCGCGCACTTCAATCGCAATATTGTTGTGTAGGGCTACTGAATGTGCACCTATGCAGAACAGGGCTGCAGTATTATTAGGCTGTGTAGTAGGGTGGTCCAGAAACCATAGGCTAGAGACAAGTTTAAGTTTGTGGAATCATTTCTCCACAAGGCTTATTTTTGTCCTCTGGGTATAGATAGTTTGCCTGTTAAATTTCAGCCTAATTGTGCAACATTTAGAGGTCAACCCATTCTCAACATTTTACTTGTGTGCTAATGTATCTTTTTGTCATGTTTACAATGGAAGAAAAAGAGTGTTCACAAGCAGGACCGTTATTGCTGCACTGGGACGGTAAAATGTTGCACGACATTGATGGATCAAAAGAAAATGTGGACTGCATAGCTGCTATTGTCAATGGAAATGGTCAGGAAAACTTGTGACAATTCCAAAAATGGAGAGGTGCAGGTGAGTCTAAGGCCAAGACCTGTGTTGAAGTAACTGAGAAATGGAATCTGGGTTCACAGATCAAAGGCCTCGTATTTGACATAACAACCATCAACACAGGGCTTCATAAAGGCGCATGTTTTAGAATTGAAAAGGCTATGGGAACTGAAATGGTCTGGCTTGCATGTCGTCATCACGTCATGAAAGTCGTCTTGTTAAATGTCTTCTTGTCTCTGTTTGGTCTAACCGAAGGTCCATCAACTTCGCTATGCAAGCGATTTAAGAATGAATGGCCATCAATTAGCCAAGATGCTTCTTTCGCAGCAACTGATGAACTATTTCAGGATCCATTATTGAACTAACTGCGACAGAAAGTGCTTGGTTATTTACCAGGTGCTCTTGAAACCCAGCAGCCAAGGGACGATTATCAGGAATTTCTAGGTTTATTTTCTGGTTTATTGGTGAACTGAAGGCAGTGAATCATTTTGAGCTCCAGCCTCCAGGTCCAACGCATCACGCCAGATGGATGGCAAAAGCCATTTATGCTCTGAAAATATTCCCTTTTAAGACTCAATTCAAGTTGACTGCTCGCGAATCCAAGAATATCACAGATTTGGTTCTGTTTTTTAGCCTTGTTTATGTCAAACAGTGGAACGAAGCACTGCGTCGAATCCGAGCCCCGCTCAATGGCATCAAATTTTTATCAGTTCGGAAGACCTACCCAAACCAGGCTGTTGCTAGCAAAGCACATGCAGCATTTTCAAGGCACCTATGGTTTCTGTCTGAACATCTGGTGGCCATAGCCCTATTTGATGACAGAGTCTCATCAAAAATGAAAGGAAAGATAGTACGAAATCTGCAATCTGCAACGGCCAGCATTATCAGACACCTCTGGGCATGTGCAGTTAACAAGTGAATCTGAACAGCTGAAACTAGAGGATCTGGTGACAGACAGGACATCTTTCGTTGATGTCCTAATGGAAAAAGGCAAAGAAAAGACTCTGTTGTTTATCAAGAAACCACCAGAACAGTGGGATGATCCAGTCTTCAACAGATTTTGCGAACTGGCTGCACATATGACAGTGGTGAATTATTATATTCGTTTATTGGTCCAAAATCAGATAGACACACCGCTATCAGTTACATTGGATATAATAGAGTATGAGAGCTATCGCCAAAACAGTCCAGGCAATGTCGTTCGATAGAGCATCAGAAACAAAACAAAGACTCAATTGAAGTAAATGACTGCTCGTGAATCCAAGAATATCACAGATTTGGCTCTGTTTTTCAGCTTTGTTTATGTCAAACAGTGGAACGAAGCACCGCGTCGAATCCGAGCAGTCAACTTGATGAACGGGGAAACAGTCTTTTCGAAAAGTAAAATGATATGCCGATAAAGAAAGAGGAACAGAAACAGTTTATTCTTCAGCTGGTCGCAAACCATCGCAAGACTTTACCAACTCCATCCAAGACAGCGCTCATGTCATAGATTAACCATTGCGGAACAATATATCTATTTTTGTTGAGATTACATAAAAAGTGCCAAATGGGTTGACCTCTAAATATTATTTGTTTTCATTAAAATTTTGCTTGAGTGTTATAATCATGTTAAAGAACAAAACTAGCCTTGTGGACAACTGAAATCTGTTACTTGATTTTTGTGGACCACCCTACTGTGTAGCTAGGCCTAATGCAGCAAAGAGCTATCTAGATAATCACAAACATTATCAGCAATATGATCAGCAAATCCAAATCGTGAGGAAATTGTTGACCTCAACTTGAAAAGCGGTTGAGACATTTTAGGAAACGACTATCAGATTCGTTGATATTGGTAAGCAATCCATTCGGAATTAAATTGGCTAAACAGGTATTCGTCTAGGAAATTTCGTAGACCAAGCTAATCGATCTGGAACTTTTAGGTGGTATTATCTTATTCGAACAGAACTACAAAACCAAGGAATTGACCTGGAACAACAGATCAGGTATTTAATTCAGGTACTGGATAATTGGATAGCTAGAAATCTCTTTACCCGATGAGAAACCAGCTTTCCACGAGGGACTCATAAGCCTCACAAGTGTCAATATTCAATTCGTCTACGGAAATGTCCGCTAAAAAGTAACAGAAAGACTTTGGACGGATATCACTCTCTGCATTGGATTCCTATAACGAAACAACCAACTTAGAACTAAGATATCCTATAGGCATTCAACTGTTACACAGGTGAGTGGCGTATAGCTGGAAATTGTGCCAGTCATATTGCAAACTAAGCTGATCTACCTGGAAACATGGCTCCAAGCGGAAAGTCACGAAGAATGCGTCCAAGTGACATCCGGTACACGCAGAAGAGCATCGCAAGTCGCTTCACGGATGGTACATACTTATCGGACACATTCGAACAACTACTCAACCGTAGAATCAGCGTCGATCAACTGGATTCGATCGAGGTGGTCAAGGAGAAATCGTTGTACTGGGCACTGACCGGAAATCGTCGTCTGTACATCTACCGGAAGTTGGAGGACCTCGGGGAAGTAAGCATGATTCCTGTCCGAGAGTTTTTGCTTTCTGATTACGGCGTAAGGCAGCGGTTTGATGATCGAAAAACGACGACTTGTAATGGGAAGAGAATCGAGATGAGGCAGTCAGAGGCGGATTGGTACTTTATGAATGCCATCGAAAGGTGGAAGGCTTCGAAGATGATCAACCGAAATCGGAATGAAGGTTTGACAATGAACACATCCCGCCACCTGCCGACTGAAGTGTCTTCTAACAGAGCTACATCCGTCGAGCGCAATGACGTCACTCTGGATTTCTTTAATGTGGAAAACGATCCGGATGTCAATTGCTGTGGAAAAGAAACATGTGCCTACACAGCAGTAGGCTTGTTTGTCTTGTTGTTTGTGTTGCTCGCGATCTATATGACAATGTCGTAAAGTCGCAATGTAATTTTTTACATTACTTTAATAACATCCATTGTGTAACGTAATGTTATGGCTGCCAGGGACGTTGACGTTCACCATGCCTCACTTTTCGACTTGTAGGCAATAACTGAGCTGTCGTTTTTTTTTATCCATCTAGATTAACTTGCGGGAATCTTGCTTGATTGCTTGATTACTTGCTTGCTTGCTTGCTTGCTTGAGCCACAGGCTAAATTGTCAAATCTTGCGACGACTAGTTCGATCACTTACAATCATTCAATCGTCGTGAAACTTGGCAGGTAGACTCGTCCTCGCACACACTTCATTCTATCAAAATATCAGCTCCCCAAAAAAGGCTAGCTTATAGAATCGGGGACTAAACTTTTCGAATCGGGGAATCCCCTTTTCCGTTACGCAGCCTTGTGATTGGCCAGCGTTTTCATTGGCCGCAGCAACAAAAGCGCGTGCGCTGCTTCATTAACCGCACGCTATGTTGTAAAATGAACGCGGACTATATATTTGTAGAGGTAACTGCTTAATATGACGGATTATAGGATACTAGATGGATATAGTAAAAACTTTGTTTTTACTATTGGTTCTTTTTTTAATTATTACTCCAAGGTTTGAAGTCGCCGTATGACATCAAAGGCCGTTGACGGCAATTTAAGGCATTGTATTGTATTGTATTTTCGTTTATTCAAGAAATATAGAATGCAGAGAAAATGAATTCATTGCATCCGAAAGACTCCATTTAAAGCTGTCATAAAATAACATTGACACTAATATTCGTTGTCTAACTGCATGAAGGAATATAATATTATAGGTGACGTTGTCTATGATACACACATTGTGATAAAATGGGTTGATGCAAGTTAGATAATATCTTATTAAACGTTCTTAAGCAACGTTTGTCAGTTTCAGATTGCGAAGGAGTTGGCATCCACATAACCGCTAATCAACTGTGTTATGTTAAACTGTGCTCATCATCCTTCGCAATGTGCAAGATTGATATGTGACAACATCATATTACTGTTTTACTGTCACCACCACCACCACCACCACCACCACCACCACCACCACCACCACCACCACCACCACCACCACCACCACCACCACCACCACCACCACCACCACCACCACCACCACCACCACCACCACCACCACCACCACCACCACCACCATTAATATTATTATTATTATTATTATTATTATAAACTAATAATAATAATAATAATAAAAATAATAATAATAATAATAATAATAATAATAAAAATAATAATAATAATAATAATAATAATAATAATAATAATAATAATAATAATAATAATAATAATAATAATAATAATATAATGATGATGATGATGATGATGACGACGATGATGATGATGATAAAAATAATAATAATAATAATAATAATAATAATAGTAAGATATGTTATGATAAACTAAGGTAGAAATGGCATTTGGGGATTGGATCATTCCACATCAGTTAAAAACATCGCGATTTGGTACAATACATCATTGTGGATCTTTGTAAAACTCTCCGAAAAACACAAACTCAGTAAGTGGCAACAATTTATACCAGAGTTTCCTAATTTGACAGAGACATATGGTTTGAGGTGATGTCCTTAACAAACCAAGTATATTTGATAAGCTATCTAATGATATCTAAGCGTCAAGGTTGCACAAATCCGGTTGATTTAATATCAGCTCTGATGATAGCTAGGAGTCAAGGTAAAACAAACCCGGTTGATTTGATATCTTGTGACAGGGTAATATGTGCAGAGAGAACGGCGCAGTAATGTACACCCTGAAATTATTTAAGTTTACTCTAGCGAGCACTGGCTTCTCGAAAACGCTATAGCTATGGCGTGGACTAATTATAATTAGTAGTCCATAGAACTATCAAAGCGTTTCGATATATTATATCGACCAATCAGAAAATAGACTGGTAGGCCTACTGCTCTGGCCATTCGCGGTAATTTTCCAACGTTGTAATTTCCTAGCGTTTGCTTTCGATTTCCAATCTACCGTAGAGTTCAGGTACATATTTTCTCAAAGAGGAATGTGCGCGAAGAAGGCTCGGCGGCCTGAGCTATATCGCGCTCTTCAATCGCAATATCGTTGTGTAGGGCTACTGAATGTGCACCTATACAGAACAGGGCTGCAGTATTATTAGGCTGTGTACGCCTAATGCAACAAAGAGCCCTCTAGATAATCAATCACATACATTATCAGCAACATTATCAGCAAATTCAAATCGTGAGGAAATTGTTGACCTCAGCTTGAAAAGCGGTTGAGACATTTTAGGAAACGACTGTCAGACTCGTTAATATTGGTAAGCAATCCATTCGGAATTGAATTGGCTATGCAGGTATTCGTCTAGGAAATTTCGTAGACCAAGCTAATCGATCTGGAACTTTTAGGTGGTATTATCTTAGTCGAACAGAACTACAAAACCAAGGAATTGACCTGGAACAACAGATTAGGTATTCAATTCAGGTGCTGGATAATTGGATAGCTGGAAATCTCTTCATCGGGTGAGAAACCAGCTTTCCACCAGGGATTCACAAGCCTTACACGAGCCAATATTCAACTCGTTTACGTAACAGGCCGCTAGAAATTAGGAGAAAGACTTTAGATGAAAGTATTCTCTGCATTGGATTATTATAACGAAGCAACCAACTTATAACTAAGAAATCCTATAGCCTAAGCATTCAACACAAGTGAGTGGCGTATAGCTGGAAATTCTGCCAGTCATATTGCAAGCCAGTCTGATCTACGTGGAAACATGGCTCCAGGCGGTCATTCACGGCGAATGCGTCCACGTGACATCCGGTTCACCCAGGACAGCATCGGAAGTCGATTCACGGATGGTACGTACTTATCGGACACATTCGAACAACTACTAAACCGTAGAATCAGCGTCGATCAACTGGATTCGATCGAGGTGGTCGAGGAGAGATCATTGTACTGGGCCCTGACCGGAAATCGTCGGCTGTACCTCTACCGGAAGTTGGAGGATCTCGGGGAAGTAAACACGATTCCTGTACACGAGATGTCGCTGTTTGACTACGGCGTCAGACGGAGGTTTGACAACAGAAACACAACTACTTGTGATGGATTGGACATTGAAATGAGACAGCCACAGGCAGAGCGGTATATCAACAGAACGATTGATCGCTGGAAGGCATCGAGGTTTCCCACACGAAATCTCAACGAAATTTCTAGAATTCACGCACCGCGCCACCTGCCGACGGAAGCGTCTCACAGAGCGACGTCTGCCGATCGAAATAACTCGAATCGAGTAATTATCGCTCAGAATAGTTTTAGTAGAGAGAGAATGACATCGAACACCAATGACAACGAGGTCATTATTACAACGCAACCATTTACCAGCACCGGCTTTCACAGCTCCATATCGGAATTGCTTCGACAAGGTTCAACCCGTTCAGCTCAACCTGGTTCAGTTGCTTCGGCTGAACGTCATTCAGCCACTTCTGCTCATCCTGGTTTCATTCAGGTTCAAAGTGTTTCAGAACGTTCAGATCGACCTGGTTCAATCCGTTCAGTTCAGCCTGGTTCAATCCGGTCAGTTCAGCCTGGTTCAATCCGTTCAGTTCAGCCTGGTTCAATCCGTTCAGTTCAGCCTGGTTCGATCACACCCGTACCTCGTGGTTCAATCCCAGCGGCTGAACCAGGCTCCAACCGTTCTGTTGGTTCTCGTCATCGACCAAAATTGAGTGACATATTCTACGACGAATGTGGTCCGAGTCCAGTCGCTTCGATGCCTGGAACAGTGAGGTCCTCTTCGAGCGTTCGATCCGGTCCTCCTAGAAGACCCCCTCTTCCTACCAATCTGGATCGTAGCAACCCCGCAAGGACCGGAGACAGGACTGGCGTGGGAGTGGTAAGAGGAAGAGCGGAACAAGTGTCGGGGAACGACGTGGTAACTTACCAACCTCGAAGGTCGACTGATCCAGTCGTCAGAGGTTCCGACGAGGCTGGTTGCTCCTGCCGCTCATGTTGTTCGTGCTGCTGTTGAGAGCTGACTTTAGGCGCTGTATAATTTTTTCCCATGTTTATGACTATGCTTGTGACTATTTTAGGTCAGTTATACTTTCCTCGAAAACGTCTTGAATAAATGTTAAGTTCATCGGCACATTACACCTCTGAGCTGTACTTTGAATTTGCCATATACAGTGTTGGCTAGTTACTTTTTAAAAGTAATCAGTTACAGTAACTAGTTACTGGACTGCAAAAAGTAACTAGTTACTGTAACTGATTACTTTTTTAAAATAGTAACTAGTTACTGATTACAGTTACTTGTTCAAAGTAACTTAGTTACTTTTAGTTACCGCACACATTTGGTTAAAGTGAATAAAGTCCAGTATCGCTGCATCAGTCTATTAGTGTGTATTCAGCAGGGTAACAGAATAATTATATGAATACTAATGTTCTACTGAAATGCCAGATTAAATATACATGTATAGGCCTATATAGGCTTACAGCAGAAGAAGTACTGGAAATTATTTCTTGCTAAGTCAATTTAAAATTAATAATATTGATAAGAAATTAATAGGGTATAAAACAAAATCTTAAAACTCTAGTTAAATATCACATTTGATAACTGCAGGTCTTAATTGGCTCGCAACAGAAGAAGCATCTCAAGATCTTCGTCGCTAAGTCTATTAAATTTTCGTCTTGGTTTCAGGATTTGGCCACCTAAACTATAGGCCTAGTACCTTCAGAAAAACTTCTTTAACAAATGGAAATGTGTCTAAACGGTCCACGGATTTTTTCATCTGCTAGGTATTAGTTTCTGCATGCAAAATGACTATAGCTTCAGGTAGCGCATAATGTTCCATATTCATCAAATAAAGGATCGCAAAATATTAGGTCTACGCGATGGCTATCATCGCAATTATTATTCGCCTACGCGATGCATCGGTCGCAAACTTAATTTTCAAGTAACGCAAAGTAACTATTTTTATTTAGTTACCGTTACCTCGTAAAAGTAATCAGTTACTGTAACTAATTACTTTTTTGAAAAAGTAACTAGTTACTGTATTAGTTACCAAAAAATAGTAATTAGTTACAGTAACGCGTTACTAGTAACGAGTAACGCACAACACTGGCCATATATTAGGCGTATACATGAATACATACGTACAAATATATAAACGCACACACATACATGTACATACATACATACATAGGTCTGTTGTATAAAGAGCATTGGCGTGGTTTAAGCTGAGTGAACTTTAGCACCTACTACACCTTACGAGGCATTGCTTTAGATAAGAGAGATAGACAGACAGACAGTTGAGAGCTGACTTAAGACAGACAAACAGACAAACAGTCATACAGTACATACATTTGAGAGCAGATAGCAAGACAAATAGTCACGCACGCACACGCACTCACACACACTAACTAGAAAGTATGGATGCATGGAGCTGAAATAGCAGCACATTTTTTGGCGCTGGTTGGAGTTTGAGCCCCTACCGTTCGATAGTCCGGCACGCTAACAGTCTAACCAATAGAGTAGACCATCGCGAACACTGGATGAAGCCTGCTGCCTAGAACTGCGCACATACTGCATGGAAATTCCCTGTTCATGCATTCCAATCTATCGTTTTATTCTAGTCGATATATTGCTGAAAGGGAGCTTAGTAACGTTCGACGCCGAAGGTCCAGACATGTACCTATTGGCTTAGCGTACATGTACACATTGTTGCTACGTAACCAAGACACAGTGCCAACACTCACCTGTAGGCTGTTTAGGCCCATGCTGTAGGACCAAGACATAAATATGGGCAGAGCCTGATAATTGTGACAGAAATTGCAGAGCAAAATTTAAACAGCGGTTAAAACGTTATTAAGAAATTCTTAATAGGCATCAACTACATCGACGTGGAGCGCAATGGTTTCACTGGAGTTGACTCAGGTGGGTGGCAGACAGCTTGAAGCTCAATTTGTCGGATGCGATTCCAAGCTATATCTAAATCCGGATCTCGTATACAGTCGTTCTTTAAATAGCTCGGGGATCACCCATCGTTTCGCCTACTATACTGTAAATGAATTGGATTGAATTTGGATTTTGGAACCAAGCTAGTCGATCGCGCTTTACTAATGTAGGCCTACGCGTTAGACAGTTGGAAATGCTATTGCTAGATAACTAGTTGATGATATGCTATTGATAGATAACTAGTTGATATGCTATTGAAAGATAACTAGTAGATATGCTATTGATAGATAACTAGTTGATATGCTATTGATAGATAACTAGTTGATATGCTATTGAGAGATAACTAGTTGATATGCTATTGATAGATGACCAGAACATATTTATGTCATTGACAGATAATTAGTAGCGGGACAAAAACGGATACCTGTAACGAACCAATCAACTTAGAACTCAAGGGTCTTAAAGATATTCAACGCAGGTGTGTGGCATGATCATCGAACTTCTGCCAGTCATAATATTCCAAAAACCAGGCTGATCCACGTGGAAACATGGCTCCAAGCGGACAGCCACGAAGATTGCGTCCACGTGACATCCGGTACACGCAGTACAGCATCGGATGTCGCTTCACAGATGGTACGTTCATAACGGACACATTCGAAGAGATACTCAACCGTAGAATCAGCGTCGATCAACTGGAGTGGATCGAGGTGGTAGAGGAGAGATCGTTGTACTGGGCACTGACCGGAAATCGTCGTCTCTACCTCTACCGGAAGTTGGAGGACCTCGGGGAAGTAGACACGATTCCTGTCCGCGAGATTTCGCTTTCTGATTACGGCGTGAGGCAGCGGTTTGTCGATAGAAAAACGACGATTTGTGATGGAAAGGAAATCGTGATGAGACAGTCAGCGGCGGAGTGGTACTTTACAAATGCCATCGAAAGGTGGGAGGCTTCGAACTTGGTCAACCGAAATTTGGGCGAAGAACTTGCAATGTACGCATCCCGCCCCCTGCCGACTGAAGTGTCTTACAGAGCGACATCTACAGGTGGCAATAAATGGCATGATTTCTTCGCTCAGAATGGCTTCAATCGGGATAGAAACACTGCCAGTCACTGTGGAAGGCGATCATTTGGTTGCTTAGCAGTAGGCCTGTTGCTCTTGTTGTTAGTGTTGTTCGTGATGTACCTAAAAACGAAGTAGCGTAGCTATATAAACTTAGATATTGCTACATTACTTAATTAGTATTCAGTGTGTAACGTAAGCCAAAGGCTGCTAGCGTCATTGACGTTCATGCTTCACTTTTTGACTTTCAAATGATTCCACGATTTTATATAAAATAATAATAAAATGATTAGGCCTACGAGATAATTTATAGGTTCCGAAAGACACCATTAAAAGGTGTTTGAAGAGAACTTTACAGCAGCGCTTGTATTCATTGTTCATAAAGCAATAATAGTTGACATGACAATTGTTGATGATGATGATAATAATAATAATAATGATAATAATAATAATAATAATAATAATAATAATCGTCGTTTAATAGTTTCAAACAGACCATTACGCAGTATGATTACAATTCATAGTATGAACGGATGATCACAAGTTGTTACAGGAACAGGAGTCGAATTTAACTGTCGGGCAGCCATGCGAGGCGCCCATCCTAATGTTGATTTTTCCAAAGACATCAGTTCTGGCGAATGTTAATGCTGGATTGACCTTACGAGGGTAGTGGGAAGCGATCTTCCAGTCCGTTGCCTTTTCATGCCAGAGTGTGACCATTACGCTAAACCACTCCACATATTGTGACAAAATGGTGTGAAGCAAATAGTTATTAAGTTAGATCATATTTTGCCGCAATTTTCACAAATAGAAACTTTGAAAAATAAAAATAAAATTCTTAATAAACATTCTTAATGTAAAGCGATTCATGATCTATTTATTCTAAATTACCCTTCAACACCGTTTGTCACAATAAGTTGTCCATTGTTAGCTACTTTTTAACGATGCCGAGTCCTACCAAAGATGATTAGAGTCGCCCGCATCGTTTATTCAGGCTTAAGCCTGGCACTACCTGAAATGGCCGTGGCGGAGTTAGCTGCCATTTGAGTTGAGTATCATAAGTAATATCCATTGTTTGTTTATTTTTTTTAATCCATGGTTTAACGTCATCATATGACATCAAAGGCCGTTGACGACAATTCAAAATTATGTACAATACATGTAGTTGAAACAAAATTGATAGAGTTAAAGGCATAAACAGTACTTTACAAAGTCACTGATATTCATTGTTTAGTAGCATAATATTTTAGCTCAGATACTAATTTCAATGTTACTTGCATAAGATAACATACTGTAAGACGGTCTTTCAGGAAAATTATACACTGTTTTTCAGCAATAATTATCACACATCTTCTTCACGTTCTCTGCCCTCAGGCAGGTTCATATGTCCAACGACGCCATTTTTCTCTGGTCTCTGCTTCTCTTTTCAGTCCGCTGTATCCCTCCTCTGCCAACATCCAGTCCAGTAGCATTGTTCTTGGCCTACCTCTCATCTTTTCCCCCTCCATTCTTCCCTCAATGATGTCTCTTAGTAGTGTGTCGCTCCTTAAGATGTGTCCTATCAATTTCTTCTGCCGCCCCCGAATAGTGCCTATCAGTGATCTTCTTTCTTCCACCAGCTGTAAGATTTCCTCATTCGTTCTTCGCTCCACCCAGCTGATTTTCTCCATTCTGTGCCATATCCACATCTCAAAGGCCTCCAGTCGTTTTATGTCTTCTTGCCTCATTGTCCATGTCTCAGAGCCGTATAGGACAACACTCCACACTAGTGTCTTTACCATCTCTTCTTCAGCTTCCTGTTTTATCACACATAAATTTTTTAATGTAAAATGAAGATTCCTGATAAACAGCAATAATGTACACAAGATATCAATTCAGCTATCCATTGTTTAGCAACATCTTCTGTTACTTATACGGTGACTATGTCACTTAAAATAGGTGTGTAAGAAACGATTTAAGGACGCTGTGTCGTTACCAATATAAGTGTCGCCCACCACCCTCCTTTACGTTTGGAACTAGCACCACCCAAAGCTATAGTTTTCGGTGTTTAACGTCACTTCATGGCTACGTAGCCCTTCTACTGTCCCCAGGCTTGCGACAGGCAGAACACGAGGGCTGTAATTGGTTGGTTAGTTGTTGCTTAACGGCATTGTATCATACAGAAAGATGATTAGCGTCGTCCTCCTCCTTACTCCAGCACTTAGACACCTTCAAATCGTGTCTTTAGACGTAATATATTGTAATTTGCGTTCAGTCTTTAGTCTCGTGCTATCATCGTCAATAATATTATTGGTTTGTTAGTTGCTGTTTAAGTTTAACGACGCTTTCAGAGCAAAGATTATCATTAGCGTCGCTCTCCTCCTTTCTACAGGCTTGGAATGGCTCTACCAGCGTCGTAGAACAGTGGCCGAGTTAGATACATGTAGTACAGGCCGAGATACGAGTATCAGAAAGTCGATGGAAAGCGTTTTAGAGGTGTCCAAGTAGTAGATTGTCGTATTAATCCATTGTTTAAAGATACCTTATGGCTACCATATAGTTATTAAACGGAATAGCCAACGCCCACACATTTTTGTTTTTTGTTTTTCTTGTAATCGCATTGCGTTCTGACAATGTGTTATGAATAAACGAAGATTCTATTCTATATACCATGACTGTTGACGTCGACCTTACTTTATCTGATACCACTCTATTGTTAGGATAATTCAGTAGGCCTACTTACTGTCGCTTGAAGATGTCTTGAATAAAACTACTGAATTTTTGTAAAGTAATGTCGCTGTGTATGACCATCTGTTTTACTAATAAGCATTGTATTTTTGTTCTACAGCCGCGTTCTATTTCATTTTGGGGTTTCGTTTAGCGCTATAAAATTATTCATGACAGCGAGGCTATTATATCTGGGGAATTTCCAAGCCATAAGTTATCCCGCATATCGAATATTGTCAAAAGCTTAAAAATGTTGTCCAATGCTTGACTGTCACGGACCGTGTTGAGGCGACCGTATGAACTCGACCCTGCTCATGATCTGGTGAGATCCTTCGCTACCAATTTAAGGACCCCGTATAAGGACCGTGCTAGCGTGAGATTCATATCCTCAGAACTACACACAGCTGCATGGGACTTACGCCCTAAACAATGTGGCCAGGTGGTATCTGTACCCTGCCGATCAACTCCTCTTCTATGATCTATCCAGGGCTTACACTGGCACTGGATAGACCTGCGGCGGGGTTTAGATATCTTAGACAACCACATTTCAATGCTTATGGGATGATCCAAAATGAGCTACAGAAACGCCAGCTGTTAGCATAACATCACAAAATATCTACAGACATGATAAAAAATTATCTAGGGCGAGGTGAACGAAACGCTGTGTGCTCTGTTCTTTAATTAGCCTAGGAATTCCCCAACGTTTCCCTTTCGATACTGTTTCCTATTCCGATACTTTGCCACAGTTTCTGAATACCCGAAGGCCAACCTTAAAATAGGTAGGCTATTAACATGGCTGTCACGAATGTAAACACTACCACAGATGAGATGAATCAATATGTAAGCTAGGCAGGCCCTACTGGCTACGTTGTGTTTAATATGCCTCTTGTAGACATTGGTGCGTATCAAAGGCTTTTGCAACGATTGCGACCGAGCTGATTATGAAAGCAGCCGTACACGCCTGTGAGTTGTAATATGACCTAACATTATGTTGCAGTCTGTTGCTTCTTAGATAATATCTGCAATGATTGCTAGCTGAAAGAAGTGCATTATGCTCAGCAATTCTTATATTTGGAATTTCTTCGACTCCGCAAGAAACTATATGGACTTGTTTGAGGACATAGACCTATTCATGAATATTTTGGACGCGTCAGGACTGCTCGCAATTTAGCAAAAACATCTGATTGAATCGACTTTAACCTGTAGAAAACATATGGTTCGAAACGAAAAGTAGGTTACAATCTAGCAATACTAATAATTAAAAACGACGACATTTGACCGAAATTCAGCTGAAAGTAAACCTAAGCTTACTTGAATCGACTTGAATCTGCATTAACATACGATTCGAATCGGAAACTAGGTCATGGTTATTTTGTTCTTAGAAATCATCAGAGATACAAACGTTGATTGAAAATAGCTGTCTGAATCCATTTGAATCTGCTCAGAAATTTTGTTTCAATCGGAAACTGGGTCATGATTTATCCATAGGAACTATTTAAAAAGACGAAAGTTGTTCGCAATTCAGCAAAAACTGTTTGAATCCGTAACCAAATTCTTCATGCAATATGGCTCCCATCGGAAACGAGATGACCATCTGCCCGCGCAACATTCGATACACCCAGGACAGCATCAAGGGCGAGTTCATGGACGGTAGAGCCATGTGGGATACCCTGGAGGACCTTCTCTATGGCCGAATCAGCGTCGAGGACCTACCGCTCATCGAAGTGGTTCGAGAACAAGGGAAGTGGTGGGCCCTGAGCGGAAACCGCCGTCTCTACCTCTTCCGGAAGTTGGAAGAACTCGATGTCATCCATACGATCCCAGTGCTCAAGGTGTCGCTAGACAGTGATGGGGTGCAGAGGCAACTGATGCGAAGGATGACGACCGATTGCGATGGTGTGGCCATCCGACTCCGTGGAAATCAAACAGCTTGGCACATCAACCAAGTCATCGACATCTGGAAGGACTCACAAAGGAACAACAGATACGTGAACGAGCGTTCGCGGGGTCAGACAACGACTGAACGTCCAGGGTCTCAAAGAGGAAGGTCGTTGGATCGAAACAGTTCGAACCGGGCCACTCCATCAACTGCCTTCAAGGCACCACTTGAGATCTATCCACCATCTCTTCGACAAGGTTCTGCAGTTCAGAGATCCGCATCGGTTGAACGAGGTTCAATCCGTTCAGTTCAACCAGGTTCAAACCGTTCCGCCCGCCCTGGTCAGCGACCAAACATCCCTGACCAATTTTATGATGGATGTATTACAAATCCAGTCGCATCGTTATCTGGATCCGTGAGGTCCTCTACGAACCCCCGTTCCATCCCGCCAGCTCAACCGGATCGTACCAACTCTTCGAAGACTGGAGGATGGATGAGCAGCGCAGGAATGTCAGGAAGCGGGCAGAATTATTTGGAACCTCATGTGATAACCAGCCAACCTAGAAGATCAACTGATCCCATCATGAGTTCCGACGACTCTTGTTGCTCTTGCTGCGCTGACTCTTGTTGTTCGTGTTGTTGTTGTTGCTTTCCTTGTTGCAAACATTCCTCCGCTTAGGCGCTATACAAATTCCTTCACGACATTCTTGTGATATGCGTTTGACTACCTTCAGTTTTTTTTTCAATAAACGTTTAAAGATGATCAGACATTGAACCACAGAAAATGCTTTGCATTAATCTAGAATAGGTTAGACTTCACTAGACTACACCAGAATAGACAAGAACAGATTAGAATAGAGTTAAAATAAACTGTAACTGATTAGAATTGATTTAGAATAGATTATAATAGATCTGAACAGATTATAACAGATTAGACTTAATTAGAACAGACTAGACTCGGCTAGACTAGATAAGAAAATATAAAATTTTATAATACATTATAATATAATCTACGGATTAGATTAGAGTATAACTATTATTAGAATAGATTATATTAATTTAGATTGGACAAGATTCTAATTGATCATAATAGATCAGACTAGTCGCACTAGAGTAGAATAGAGCAAACAAGAATAAAGAAAAGACGACATTAGAACAGTCGAGACTATAGATTAGAATAGTCTGGAATAGTGTAGAATATATTAAAATCAATTAGAACAGATAATAGATTACATATATATTGTACCAGTTAGACTGAACTAGGTTAGACAGTATAGACACTAAATTAATTAGTCGATAAGAACTAGGTTGTGGTCTTGTGGAAGAGAAGTTTTTATCAGATAAAACCTAGACTTAGACTAAACAAACTAATTTCTGATTAATTAATTAGTAATAATAATAATAATCTTCGTTTAATAATTCAAACTGACAACTACGCAGTATGATCACAATTCATAGTATGAACGGACGATCACAAGTTAATTATTACAAAAGTCGTTTTTAACTGTTTGGCAGCCATACAAGGCGTCCATAACGTCCTACTCCTCATTTTATCATCGCCGTCTATCCCTAAATTGGATTGGATTACATCGCATTATCACATATATTATATTAGAGATTTATGTTGTAATACGTTACATGATATTAGATTGGTCAGACGTATATATGCCGAAGATCTATAAATAACCACGGAAATTAACGGTTTCGGTTTCGCCTGCCACGTTTCCCAAAAGCGGAACTGTCTGGAAAACCGAGTCGGATTCCTCACAAGAATTAACACTAGATACAGACAGGAAAATTAATGTGGCCTGAGAACGTCCAAAGACACATTTTATCTGACACTGAAGCTTTCGTATGGCGCCAGATCAGATTCTTCTGCAAATATACATACACCCATATATATATATATATATATAGATAAATACATACATACATGCGTACGTACGTACATACAAACATACATACATACACACATGATACATACTTACATACATGCGCATACAATTACGCATACATGCGCACATATATATAATATGTGCATACATTGGTGGCTGATTGATTAGAGCGCTCGGAAACGCGGAAACTACGGGTTGGAGCCTCGCTCGAGGCAGTTACTGCGTAGGGACTAGCTAGGGATCTTGCGTAAGGCCTTCACCCAGTTGCTCTGAACCATCGATATTCTGTCGTATGGTCATGCGTGCAGTTTTCAACTTTGGAAGGAGCCCAATACCAAGTGCAGTGCTATCGTATTGTATTGTGTTATTATAGAAAGTGTGGTCACGATGCTTTATTGCCGGCTAGCAAACAACTGATTTGCCGATTCGCCACACCAGTGTCTACGATAACCTGTCATTAAACTTCAGCCTGCAGGATGCTCTGGCAGATGCGGATACAAGTCTGCATCAGTTGGGTAAAGTTCGTTGAACGGATCTTTGTAAACACACATTAACATTTGTACGTTCAATGTATGTCGTTCGAGAATGGTTAGTTGCTGTTCAACGAATCTCTATCATAACGAAGTTGATTAGCGTCGCCCTCCTTCTTTATCCAGGCCTGGCACTGGCGCTTCCAGAGTACGGGAAGTGGCGGAATTCTGTTAGAGCACAACACGGATAATATTTCAGGTTCTACAAGTACTCAGATGATATCTTATGTGACAGGTGATATGGATATACATTGACAAGCTTATACAAACAAAACGTTTGCACGGTCAGCTTGCAAATTATGCCTAGTCGTTTGGCTTACTGTGCTTCGAAAGAGACAAACTGTATTCTAAAATAAATACGACAAGAGAACTTTGGAAATAACTCAAATAATATGTGTTCAGGATATTGGAAAGTTTTCCAGACAACAGTCAAAGGAAAGTAGTGGGGCAAAGTCTTCCAAGGACCGTGAGCTGGCAATGGCGATCTGAAGATGCTGGACACAAGCCGTTTAGTTCCCGACTCGCATCGGTGTCAGTTCTCTACTGCTTGCTGACAGAGTTGAGTGTTGCGTGAGCAACTTGTATACTGGGTGGTTACGTGGAGTTAACTCAGTCAGATCGACGCGGTCATCGCTGGATGGCACAGTAACTGAACCGAGATATCAAATAGGTCGATATATCGCAAAATCTAAATCAACGATAATCGATTTTGTACCTATCACACCGATGTTGTGCCTGTCCTATCGAGTTTGTGCCTGTGTCACAGATGCTGTACCTGTACGTCGTCTGTGAGTAGGCTGGTTCCCACGATTTAGCTTTTCGACTGATTAAGATCAGAGATTTAACCGACAGGAAGTATGGCACCTGGAGGTGGATTCAGGCTACACCCGGAAACTATTAAGTTCACACAGGACAGCATAAGAGCTCAGTTCACGGACGGCAGGGAACTGACGAGCACCCTGGAAGAACTGCTTTACGGTCGAAAGACAGTCGACGACATACCACCCATCGAAGTGGTCGAGGACCTCGAAGACTACGGGTGGTGGGCGCTGACTGGTAACCGCCGTCTCTACCTCTACCGGAAGCTGGAACAGCTAGGAGTGGTCGAGACCATTCCAGTCATCAAGATGGCCATATGGGACTATGGGGTTTCTGGTCGGTTCAACCAACGAAGAACGACTTTCTGTGATGGACGGGACATCCGGTTGAGAGGTGGTCAAGGGGAGTGGCAGATCAACCAGATCATCGAGAGATATCGCCTTTCAAGGCCATCTATCCCAAAGCGAAACGAACAACCCGATACGAACTCTATCCACCCGACCATCGAGAGCCCCACTCCCAAGAAAGAGACGGAGGCGTCTGTAAATTCGCAAAAAGAAGAGGTTCCACTGGAGCAGTTTACGTTGAACCAGGGCATAGCGGAGAGCGAAGAAGATGTCACCTGTACCATAGAAGAGAATAATTCACACGATGAGGAAACTGCGTTTATTTATCAGCCACCGAAGAAGAGGAGCTACACTCGATGGATCTGTCACAATGACGGTGATGGATGGTTCCTTTATGTTTTCTTGTTCCTGTTGCTCGTGGTGTTGCTAGTGGTATTGGCATATGCAATGTACATGTATGAGCAGAGTTGGGAGAACATACGGCGTGGCATTGAACAAATTCGCCGTCACACGTAAATCAATCCCACAAACTGAAGACATTATAATGATTGACCATTCTAAGACCTAGCAGATCATGTGTTAAATTCTTTAGAAATATATTAATTAATTTTAATGAATGAACAATAGTTAATAAAATTGTCATTCATGCATTCGAATAACATCAGAGTGCATAGCATGAAAAAGTAACCTTATGAAACTAGTTTAACCACCTAGGTTAGCATCTCTATTAATCCTAAGGAATTGATTAATTCTACCGACCTACACTACCCCGCCTTTGGTTTGGTAATTCATTGTTGAAGGTTGACATGGTCACCAGTCCTCGATGCACCAAGTAGAGATCATGAGCCCCAATCTTTCGAAGGACGATATAATATCGCAAAATCAACGATAATCGTATTTGTACCTGTATCATCCATTGGGTGCCTATATCTAACCGATTTGTACTTATCGCACCTTTATCACCGATTCTGCACGCACAACTCTAACCGATTCTGACTGTACCTGCGCCACAGATTTTGTACCTGTACCTCACCTGTGTGTGAGGTTCCCACGATTTACGTTTTGGACTGATCAGAAATTAAGATCAAAGATTAAGCCGACTGAAAGCATGGCGCCTGGTGTTGGCTTCAGGATCATTCACAGAAACAGGATGCGAAAGCTGCGACTATTCATCAGCCTCTGAGGGAGAGGAGTTACACTCGGATCTATCACATTGACGATGATGAATGTTGTTCTTGTTGTTTCTGTTCGTGTTTGTCGAGGTTTTGCTCTTGCAGTTGCAATTTATGCTTCTGAAGAATTATGGAGGCATCTAGTCACAGGCGTTTTCTTTAATTAATATAACATTGTTTCTAAGAAGTTTCTGTTGCAGCTTATAGAATATGGACAAGCGTGTTCCCTTTACTGTAATATTTTTATGTAGAGGAGAGCGGGGCAACAGCGGCCTGCGGGGCAAGAATAACCGGAAGCCTAACATAAAACATTGCGCATGCGTAGAGATTAAACTACGCCACGTTGAAAGACATTTATCGGCCGCTTCGAACGACATAAAATTTGTTAAATTTACTTGCAAAACTCTATAAGAAAGTAAGGAATTTCTGATTTTCCTAATATCTGTATAAATCGGAATGGTTAGGAATAATTTAGGATAAAATCAATGTTTTTGATACGAAATTTTTCGATAGGTTTTTGTTGCGAAGACATAACAAGGGCATTGAATGCGCATATTAGTTTCAGTGAATTCGCAAGATGTCACTAGTAATTATTTAAAAATGTAATTGGTACAGCAACGGGGCAAGAGTAGCCGTGGCAGTATGAGGCAAGAGTGGCCTCGGCTACTCTTGCCCCATCGACGGCCACTCTTGCCCCATCGTAAGGCCGTACTAAATAAAAGTTTTGTCTTCCATTTATTAATTGTTATAGGGGTCTATTTTCACCTTTGTTAATTTGTTTAGTCTCGTTTTCAGAACATGGTTAGACATTATAAACGGAAAAGCGAGCGTGGAAGATATACATCTGAGAATTTGCAACGTTGTTTGATGGTTGTCAAAAATAAAGAAATGTCCCTGCGAGCAGCGTCTAAAGAATTTAGAATTCCTAGAGCGACCATACAAAAGCGTTTAAAGTCATTCGATTTGTCACAACCAACAAATCTGGGTCGATTCAAACGAATTTTACAGACGAAATGGAAAGTCAGTTGAGGCAACGTGTAGTGGAAATGGGAGGAATCTTCTATGGAATGTCCACTTCTGACCTTGGCAGAATTGCAAGTGGAGAGAAGGGTCGCACTGTCACAATTGTAGCTGCTGTTAGTGCTACGGGTCAGTTTATTTCGCCACCCATGATTTTCCCAAGGCAGCGAATGAGTGATCGCTTATTGCATGATGCTTTTTCCGGAGCTGTTGGGTACTGCTCAGGATATGGATGGATAGACAGCACGTTGTTCAGTCAATATTTGGACCATTTCATTGAACATGTTCGACCAACCAAGGAGCAGAAGGTCCTCCTTGTACTCGACAATCACGTCAGTCATAAATCCCTTGAAGCGATTGAAAAAGCAATTAAGAGCAAACGGGATTATACTTTTCACTCTGCCTCCCCACACCAGCAGCAAACTCCAGCCTCTAGATCACACTGTCTTTAGAGCGTTAAAAGTTTTTTACAGCCAAGAGTGTGACCGCTGGATGATAAATAACATGGGAAATAGAATAACTGACTACGACATTGCTTCCATATTGACTGGCCGGTCATGCCACTCTTGCCCCACCGGTGGGGCAAGAGTGGCTTTTTAAAGGCCTGCATAAAATGTTAAATACCAAAGAATCACATGTATTTTTTTGAAATAATTTGTATACTCTGCAGAGCCACTTCAATGGCCTATAGCAGGGTATAGTCCGTTGTTTCAATATTTTCACCTGCTAGTAGATATTTAGATTAAATCCTTAAGGGGCCGCTCTTGCCCCGCCCTCCTCTACTCTCTTATGTCAGAGGATATACAAAACAGTGAATACTATATATCAAGCATAATTATAATGAATAATTAATCAAACTGCCGTAGACTCCGAATTTTGATGCAGCTTATCCAACGATTGAACAGTTCGCCTGTAAGCTCAATGAATCATGATTTTCGTTATGAATGACTTAAATAACATAAAATGTAAATGTAGACTTTCATACCGATCGTAAGGCCTTGACCCTGCTAACTTTTCAGTGAATTGGTCGGCTGAGACGGCGATACCCTTCACCGTCGCTTCCCGTATTAATGGTTGCCACGCCATTTTAAGTCCCGTGTACGGACCGAGCATACCCGAGATTCAAATCTCGGAAATAAGCCGCCATTGATATGCGAACCGGCATCCTCACGCAAAGAAGCGCATGGGACGTACACCTTAGCCAGTGTAGCTGACAGAGACTTACACGCGGACAGCTTCAGGGTCTTTGTGTAGGCTATTGGAAACCAAAGCTTCTGCAGATTTACTTCTCAACTTTGAGTTTATCGGAATCTCAGCCTGACTTTTATTGTAATTACTTTGGTCACAGCTTGGTCTGTTCTTATTTTCTGATTGTCTCTGTTACAATGAGTTCTGTCGTTCATCCACCAAACTCCCCCAGCTTCAACTCCCTCTCAACACAAGCAGCTCCTTTTTATAATACAGTGCAAGGGGCTGTCCCTTCGATCTATTCAGCTGGAATCTCTTCGTATAAGATTCTCCTGACAGATTTTATTTTAGTTATAGTTACACTTAGTTATTATTATTTTAGTTATTATTTTTTCGTTACAGTTACTGGCTTTTTATTTTAGTTACTACCGTTAGTTACAATAAGGCTACGTGAAATTGCCTACAGTCGCAGGATCTGTGCATATTAAGACGCGTTACACAATTTTCTTAGTGCTTCGAAAGGCTTTGAAGAATGGTGCACTCAGCTTTAGGAATACACGTTACCTTGATGCCAAAAATTCATCAATTCCGATGATGACGGTTAGCTGATTCTGAGTGATCTGCCATCCTGTTTTTAATATTTTTTTTCACTTTTTGCCAGCTATGAGCCGGCCACATAACTTCCCCTCATTAACACCAACAAAGCTGAAGATACATGCAATTCTATTTGTTACTGATTCGTACGTGAAATGACTCCAGACAACATTCCCACAAATGCGGTTGCTCAAGATCTTTAGAGCCATTTTGACTACAAGATTACTACGACTATAAAGTTTACAAATTTGCGATAGTCAACCTGGGTCGCAATCGTCATAGAAACGTTTACAAACTAGTTAATTCACAAATCCAAAATCTAGGGTGAACATAGGCTATTAGTTGTAGCGCATTTTCTCATCTTCATGTTTGCACTTCATACTTTTTGTATTAACGAAAATAACGATGAATTTTCGTTAGTGCTATCTTCGTTAATGAAAATAAAATGATTTCGTTAATGATAGTTATCGTTAACTATAACGAAGATAGCACTAACGAAAATTCATCGTTATTTTCGTTAATACAAAAAGTATGAAGTGCAAACATGAAGATGAGAAAATGCGCTACAACATTTTCGTTACCGGTATCGTTAACGAGAATCACACTGGTATAAGAGAACATTGTTTCTCCTTACCATATTTGGCAAGGGCAACCCTTGCTGACCTCTTAGTAATCGACCAGCTCTGCATCCATATGCATCCCTTATCCAGGTCTACCCTTCTCCCTCCCTCTCCATATCTCTCTCGCTCCGTCTCTCTCTCTCTCCCTGTCTGTCTGTCTGTCTCACTAGCCCCATTTCTCTCGCGCCGTCTGTCTGTCAAGTCTGCCAACTACCTATTAGGTTGGAGTGAAAAAATGAAGTTAACATTTAAGAATCGACAGGGTGTGCAAAAGTTGTGTACTATGCACGCGTGGAACGTACTTACCTGGGGTAAAATAATATTGGATTTGATGCACTTCTTGAGGTTCCCAATTGCAAGGCCACCCAAAAAATCAGAAAAGTTTAAATTCTAGTATTATCATGACTTTTGTTCTAGTGAGCTTGTAAAGCTAAAATAGCTTGGGCAACATCAGCCCAGGGGCCAGGACATTGATTATTTTTATGAGAACGAGTTAATTCGTGAGTTTCAACTCATCTGAAAGTAGAGGACGCGACAACATTCACTCAAACAACAACTTTCATAGGCACGATGATAACAGGCGGTCTAACTATGACGCAGTTCGGTCTGACAGACAGAACGTACATCAACCGAGGGAGGGAACGGGGCACCAGGCCCTCCCTCGCTACTTCAACTCAGGGTCACGGGGCTCACACAGCAGCTTCCGTAGCGCCAGCGACCATAGACACAACAATGGGAATAATAACTGGAGCAACAGCAACTACAACAATAGACAAGGGAACATGCGTAATGACAATGATAACAACAACAACACAATGGGTAAACGTGAAATGGAACTTATGATAGAGACGGTAGTTAAACGTCTGACGGGTACCGGGCCCTACGACGCACATCCTAATCAGCAGCAGCAGCCGACACAACAGCAGCCAGAGCAACGAGGTCAGGGACAGCAGGATGGATCACGTACAACTACAGAGGTAACAACAACAGCAACAGCAACAACAACCACCATACAGTCCACTTCAACCCCACAACCAGCCGCCATACCTACCGGAGCAAAAACGGATGGTGAGGCCGCTTGGACTTCAAGGTATGCAAAGCACTCTTCCCAAGGTATGCAAAGCACTCTTCCAGGTAGTTCAGCTTGAACATCATATGAACAATTGGAAGGACTTACCTTCTTCGTTGAAGCGTAAGCTTAATCATATGGGTGAGTACATCACTCCTCGGGAACCTAACGACGAGCTCAAAAAGGGCCTAAACGAAATACTCACCTTCACAGGCAACAGGATACAGCGTCTGGTGCAGGAGCACATACGTTCTAGACTTGAACATAACCGCGTTCTGCTTACCAAGTATATGATCCCACGGACATTCGGACAAGGACCAAGCGTTGGAGAACGTTTGCAACCGCTTCAACAGTCGCTTGGGCAGAAAGATCCCGGACACAAGAAAGAAACTTACCGAGGCTGTTCGTCACATTGGTTCAGTTCACGGGATGAACGATCCTAGTGCCTTCCTGGTCTTTTCGGGAAACACCTCTCCTAAAACAACAGCTGCTTTCGCTTGGAGACCTGCCGGACCACAGTCGGCTAAACGGCTACGAGTTCGTGGTACTCCGTCGCCGATCAGCACCGCCAACCGCTACAATACAACAGACTCGATGTTGATGTGAAGGACGCGATGGATGTGAACCCTCCTCCTCCAGATGCTGCGCAGATGCGGATTCCGGGTCCACCATCCACCTCCCACGCCTTACCACAGAGATCTACAACAACATCTAAGAAAACAAAACATAAGAAGGGTGCTACTACGACCACTCTCAAACCTGAAACCACGACGATCGTAGTAGGTGACTCAAACCTCAATCGCATCCCTGACGACCGCATCCCGGATCATTGGCAAGCCGAGGAGATTCCGGGCGCGCATTTCTCTCACGTCGTACAGGCCATCGACAGTCTGCCGAACTGACCGAGTAATATCCTCTTGGCCGCAGGAATCAACCACAAAGACTGGAGCTACTATGAAAGAACAACACAAGAATTAGCGGAAGTACGAGAATTAGCAACAAGAAGAGGTAGCCTACTAACCTTCACGCAGTGGGAGTCTCCTTCGGACGCTCACTCTCAGACGCCGAGCAATCCAATGTGAAGAACATCAACGTCAGCCTGAACATCATTGTCGGGAGCCGTTTCATAAAACCGATCAGATACAACAGAAGGAAAACAATACACAAAAGAAGGAAAACATCAAAGTGGCATAAGCCTGGCAGACATAATTAGTCAAGGATACATTAGTCATGAATCTGAGAAAGAACAAGAACCAGGTGCTGTAAAAGACTTGACTACAGACTACTACATCACAGACATGGAGCATCAAGGAGCGATTACTTGGGAAGGAGATGCACGCGTTAACAAACCTAATGAAGATCCACAGCCAGCATTCCCACAGCAGCAGACTGCTAAGAGTATGTGTGACACTGATTGAAGAGACTCGAGGAACAAAACGGCAGGTACAACATGATAAATGGAAAAGACACATGAGACAAAAGGCCTGCAACAGTGTCATATGTGACAAGGAGAGGGAAACTTGTAACCAACAAACAGCCAAAACCGGTAGACTGTAAAAAGTGCAGATTCAGCTGTAGCTCTAGCATTTCTGATGCTGAAAGGGAACTTATATGTCAGGAATATTATAGTCTTCCTAATTTCAATATGAAGAAGCAGTTTCTGTGCAACCTTGTCTAGGAATTGCCAGTTAAACGGTTCCGTTCCCGGTTAGAAAAACCTAAGAAGAAAATGAGTCGTTTGTATTCTTTTATGGTAAATGGTTCAAGCAACAGAGTATGTCAGAACTTTTTCGTCAAAACATTATCTGTTTCAGTTAAGAGTCATCAACACGGCTTTAGCTGGAAAAGGAGAATCTGGGGCATTTGTAGGTCAAGACAAGCGAATCAACAGACAAGCCCCAAACAGGATCCCTGAGGAGTGCATTGCAGATGTCAGGAACCACATAAATAAATTTCCTAGAGTTCTCCCCCACTATTGTCGACAAAAAACGAGAAGAGAATATTTCTCTCCAGATCTTAACATCAAACAGACGTACCGTTTGTATAGAGATGACTACTGCACAAGCCTCAATATAACGCCAGTAAAGGAACATAAATACCGACATGTTTTTACTCATGAGTTTAACCTGAAGTGCTTCACACCAAAAAAGGATCAGTGTTCTCCGTGTAACAGCTACTATGAGGCAAACGATGAAGAGAAGTTGCTGAAGAAACCTTCATGGGATCAGCATAAGCAACGAGAGAAAGAATCAATGGAAGAAAATCCTCTAACAAAAAGCGTGGTGACAATGACAAGTCTTTCGTGGCTGTAACATTTGACTTGCAGGCTGTGCTTGTAACACCACATGGTGGAGATGCCCAAATATATTACAAGCGAAAACTTGCCGTTTACAATTTTACAGTTTTGAAACTGCTTCACATCAGGGATACTGCTATATATGGGATGAGACTGAGGGTGCTAGGGGTTCAAATGAAATTGGTTCAGCTCTTCTGCATTATTTGAAGAATTTGCCTAGAACTGTCACTCATGTTGCTACATTTTCTGACACTTGCAGTGGGCAAAACAGAAATGTATACGTGGCTTCAGTTTTGCTTCTAGCAGTACAAACTATTCCAAATCTCCAAATTCTTGATATGAAATTCATGGAATCGGGTCATAGTTACCTGGAAGCAGATTCAATGCATGCAACAATTGAAAAAGCCTATCGTCACAAAAGAGTCAATAAAACCCGTGAATGGGAGTTACGCATTGGCAGTGATCGAAAGCAGGCACATCAGTCCTTAGAAGATTCCATTCTGATATGCACAATTTAAAGACGGTTGCTGGATTTCTTAACGTGTGTGACCTTGTGACTGATACTTGGATATGATTGAGTATAAAGTAGTGACCAGGGCTATCAGCTGGACGTTTGATGTTAACGGATAGTTAAATTTTGAGTTTCTTTGTTTAATATGAAAATGTCTCACGTGTAATGAGTTCAGACAGTAAGGATTCATGTTGAAGTTTGCTAGTTGATCATGTAAGCTAAGATGTCGTGTATAAACCGCAAAATGTGTTGTACCATTAGTGCTTTAAGTGGTGCTGCCACTTAAAAAGTAAGGTGGGGAGAGTGTGAAGACCCCGGTCTCCGAACACTCTAAGCGTAGCCCGTTACATTTACGCAGCACCTTGACCTTAATACGCTGACGCAAATTGTCACCAATGATGGAGCTCCTTTGTGGGCCGGTGAATGAGGATAGGCTTGGCGCTGATGACGTAGTAAAATGTGGTATCAAGACGCGCCGATAAATTCTCTTCGTCTGGTTCGGCCATGTTTTACGTGGAGTGTTGTTTCTTAAAGTCGCTATTTTGTTTCCAAATTGAGATAAATTGCTAAATTGCGAGAAGCACTGATTAAATTTAGGTATACAGACACCGTTTACGTGTCTGGATGTCGTTGAACTAATAACGACTGTGACATAGAAATCAAACTGATTTCTATGGCGTAAATTCCTGCCCAGTCCCTCTCGAAGTTGATGTAGCGCTAAAATTTTTGACGAGGCGATGTTTTAAGTTGATAGCTAATGTAGTAATTTGTCAATACTGGAAGAGTTTTATAGCGCCCGCGTAGGCAGTTTTATTGACGTATAAAACTTTGCATAAGGATAATTTCTTTTATCTGTCACTAATCAACTGTGTACCTGGAAATACAAGGGTTAATTTGTTCGCCAAATAAATTCAATTATTGGCTAGTCCGGATGTATCAGTCTGAGTCCATACTTAGAACTTCCCCGGATCTAGGGCTTGGAGCTCCAGAAATGAGCAGAGAGGGTGAGGTATAATCGACTGATCCTGGGGGTGCCCATAACACTAGATTAGATGCACTGGAGATGGATGTGAAATCCCAAGGGAAGGCCCTGGAAGCCATTACGGCAAGCTTAATTGAAATAAGATGGTTGATGGGAGGTATAGGGGCCCGTCGAAAACCTGACCTGGAACATTCGCAGGTCATCGTCAGCTCGAGGATTTCAGACTTTTTCACGCCTGGTGCCACTCAACATTCTGGTGAACCCACTTCCGCTTGCTCAGTTAAGTTGGTTAAGGGGACCTCTCACGAATGGGATAAGGAAGTTGATGATGAATTCGCTGGCACCTTAGGAAGCCCACTGCTCCATACCGAAGTTGCTGGTAGACCCCAGAGGTTCAACCGTGTAGGAGGCCCGGACGCTGATTCCCCTTCAGGAAATGGTTATCCCGACGATTTGTCAGCCGCTATTGTTCTGATGCAAATAGGACAGCCCAATGGAAATGTGGTAGAGGTCGATAGGAAGTCCCTACCCGGTTATCCCTTTAGGAGGGATGGGGCTGGGTCCATGGGTGCTCGGGAGCGGTATCCATTTCAGTTGGGGACAGAACAGAACCGTGAGAAAAACCTTATGCATCGCCGATAGTATGCGTCAGAAAGAAGGACAACATGATACGCATATGTGCTGATCTACGAAGGTAAACGCAATTACAATTGCTGACGAGTATCCAGCCAGCGACATGAGAGCGATTCTAGACAAGGCTGCCGGGGCAAAATTCATCACAGCATTAGATTTGCCACAGCATTTTTTCAAATCGAGCTAGATGATAAGAGTCGATCGTACACAGCATTCAAAACACCGTTCGGCTTATTCCAGTATACTATAGGGTGTTACCCAACGGTGCAAAGAACTCTTCAAAGTGCCTTCAGCGATTGGCAGACAAGGTACTGCAGGGAGCCGAATGTTATGCAGCAGCACGTGTTGACGACTTCATAGTCTTTTCTCCGGCATGGGAATTGCTTCTGGAACACATCAGCGACGTATTGGCAAGATTACGAGAAGCAAACCTAACTGTCAAACAAAAAGAAATTCCAATTAGCTAGAAGTCCATCAAGATTTTAGGACACGTGATAGAAGATGGGTTCTTAATTTAAAACCCGACCCCTACAAAATAACAGCGATTTCAAACTATCCTGTGCCAAAGACAAAGAGGCAAGTGAGAGCATTCCTAGGCCTGGGAAACTTCGTTTCATCCCAGATTTCGGTTCGAAGGCAGCTCCCTTAACCGAACTAATTAGAAATGACAAGCCAGACCGCACTCACGGACAAAGCTTATAATGACTTAAAGACAGACCTAATGTGCGATCGTAGAACGACACACGACCCGTCTAGCGAAAGGGATGCTGAGTAAATCAGCGCTACATAATTATCCAGGCTTAAGGGCGTAGCCGATATAGAGCAAGAGAGGAAGGAAGCCACTGTGTGCCGTGTGCAAAGCATGATGCAGCCGTAGCCAATAGGAAGAGAGCTATGACGCATCGAGGGTTTTGCCTATACAAAGAAGGAACGCGCAAACTCGAGGCCCAGTCGTGAAAAGCCGTTGACGTGGAAGTACTGCCAGTGTGAAGTCCGTGTATGACCGCCGAGTCGTGAAATGCCGTCTAAACGAGACGAGGAAACGATTTGACGCAGCACTGGATGGAGACGAAGAAGGATGCCGTCGTTAAACAAGTAGCTGGGCCCGTAACTCGGATTGATGATAGAAGAGTTTCGATAACTGTATCGGAAAGTGTTACTAAGTACGAATTATCGGTAGAATTACGATAGGTAAAGATTGACGGAACTTGGCAACCGAGGTCGAACAAGACGAGGAGGATTGGAACCGACGAACGGAATTCTTCGGTAAAGCTCTGGAACCGACGCCGCTGTGACCGCGTTGACGCCAGCGAGGATATTAAGATTGAGACCGCGCGCCGCTACGCTGCCTCCTGATGAGCAGTAACGCTGTGTGCCATTGAGGAAACTTCGTCTGATCATTAGTAATAGGAGACCCAGGAGTCCCTATGTGCTAATAACGGGGTAAGACATTAGATAGAATAGTGGACTAGACATATTCGCGGATTCTGTTTGAATGATGATGAATGCTTGATTGCATAAATAACCGTAGAACTGTTAATTGATATTGTGTTAGTGACGAATTATAACTGCTTGTAGAAATAAACTATCAAAATGGCAGAAGCGTCTGTTAATCCTAATGTGATGGAAGAAGGAGAAGAAGGAAGAATAGGTGTAGACTTTTGCAGAGGAGATTCACAAATGTCAGATAATGTGTTAATGACGGACGTTTTGGACAAGATGGATTATCAGTTTGAACGTATGGATCAGAGACAAGGACGTACTGACGATCTAATCTTAGAATTAATGAGGAAATTGCATGCGACACACCAGAGACAGCTTGAGACAGAGAAGCGACAGCTAAACACGATGACTACGGTTATAAGTCGCCTAAATGAAATAGAAGGAGAGAGGGAGAGAGAAAGACTGGACCAGTATTCGAACCCTGACCTGGTAGGATCTCAGGTTATGGAAAAAACTTCCATTGCGCCTTACTCGTGCCACTCGTCAAAGTATCAGGTCGATGGAGCTACTGATGATCCTAGAGAGAGTGACGTGGTGGTAACTTTCCTACCGAGGAGGAGCGCTAAGCTGCAAGGCCTGCCTAAGGTTAATTACCACGCCCTGAACGAGCCTAGGAACATAGTAGCTGGATCCACATCGATCGTAGGGCCAACCAACACTGTCGAGCCTTCTGTCGAATGGGGACCGACAACCCCCGGTCCAGTGAAAGGACTCTGGTCTAGTCAACCAGAGCGCTCGAGATTAGCACCTCGAGAAGAGTGCAAAGACGCGGAGACGCGCGGCACCAGCCTAAGACCCCACACTGACATCTAACCGCATGTTATCACCGCCAGACATAACAAAGCCCTTTATACTCAGATGTGACGCATTCGGATCCGGGGTAGGGGCTGTCCTGGCACAATTAGATTCTAAAGGAGTGGAAAGGCCTATAGCGTATGCGAGTAGAAAACTGTTAGACCGGGAGGCAAAAATGAGCACGGTTGAGCGGGAACTTCTTTGTGTAGTTTGGTCCCTAAGCCATTTCCAAATTCCAGCAATACACGTATGGAACAAAGGTTAAGGTATTCACGGACCACAATTGCTTAAAATGGCTGCAAACCATGGCCAACCACAAACCACGCCTGATGCGCTGGGCCCTGGCCATCCAGCGGTATGATTTGGAAATAAATTATGTCCCGGGAAAACACAATTCTATGTCCCGTGCTTATATGACAAATTAAATGTTTAGTATGTTTACGTGCAAACTTTAGAATGTTTAGATTAAGTGTAACATCATGTAACCTATGCTTCGCTTCATGGCAAGCCTTTGATGTATACTAATGGCTATCGCACAAATATCATTATCGTGTTTTTATGTTGTACTAATAGACTTACCACAAGCAATATTCTTTTAGACAAACATTATTATGTTTTGAATGTGCTTTATTTTCTAGATTAAACAGAGACTTGTCTTAACCAGCTGGGCGACAAAGACATTCTGTTAATTGCCGTGCGTCGATTGCTTGTGCTCCTGTAAATCATTGCGTGCGGAAGGACACTCCTAATAGCCCTCGTTTCTTACTGAATGCTTGACCATGTGCCGTCAGCATGAAAAGTGGGAGGAAGTAGTGAGATCGGCCACGATGATATTTATATTAGTTAGTATATGTTAGTATAGATTTAACCCTTTGGAGGTGAGGTGGGGTATGACACACCCCATGGCTAGTATACGCTGCCTTTTCAACGGAAAAAGTTGAACCAGCTTGGATTATTTTTGTCTACCTCAGTGAATGTGAAATACGGACATTTTATAACAATTTATGGGACTTTTGAACGCACAATTTTGTAGTTTGTTGCATATTAAAGTGAAATTATAATTTTTCGTATACATGCTGATTTTAATTAATTAAAAAAAGTAACGGCTCAGTGCAAAAAATGGGCGATAATAGAAGATATTGCAGATATCAGATTTATAGTTTTTCATCGATGCAAAATTGATCCATTATTACGGGGTATTATGCCACGTGTTCGCAAACCCTTCATATTTCAAGGGCCACGAAGATGACATTGCAAAGGGCCGATTTGATTGTGTGCGTCAACGCGCTGGCCATTTCGATTATGATTGAAAACAGTTATTTGCACCAGATAATCACCAGTTTAACTCATAACTGGTTACAAAACTATAAGCCAGTTCATCTTTAGCAATGCGCATGCGCAACTATCTCCACTTTTACTTCCGGTGATAGGTCACCGTTCATAAACAAACTGAATGGTGCCGGTAGCGATGTTGCCATGATCTACTTTGACGTAAATATTAGAAGATATTTGATTGCCACGAGTTCATGTTTAACTCGATGAAGTTGTCTTGTGGCATCTTTCTGTTATAAATTTCTTCAAATCATCTACATTCCATCGATTAAAGTCGTCCACTTTGAACGATTCGTCTAAGCTATCCGCCATGTTTCGCTTTGTTTATGAACGGGGAACATAGACATCTTACATTTAATATATGATGTCTATGGCGGGGAACTATCACTTTTCCCGTCATGCCTTGCGGGAAAAATAAAGCTGAAATAGCTTATAGTTTAGCTCATAATAAATGTTATGTAGTTGATATTTTGACCTGCAAGTAAAAAATATGTATTGGGGTATGTCATACCCCACCTCACCTGAAACGTTCCAATGCTTCACCTCACTCCCAAAGGGTTAATATAAAGTTGCTATTATGATTGAACACTCGAGAACTTTTAAGATTGTATTGTATTGTATTGTACTGCATAAGACATTTGACATGATTGACAGCTGACAGACCAAGGGAGCGGAGGCGAAAGGCCACGCCTGTCAAAGGGTAGAGGGGAGAAGGCAGATAGCAGGAGCACGGAAAGTACTTTTCAATAGCAACTGATTCTTCAAACAGAGGAAGTGCTCAGCTTTTTCCATTTAAAGTCCGGTAGTTTTCAAAAGAAGGAGGAATAAAACATGGCCTGCTAGACTTTTATGAAGATTCAAATGAAAGCAGTGAGGCAATAACGAAAAACGTAGTTGACGTGATAGAGAGAAATGGATTGGACTTAACCATGTGTCTGCCTTCTCTGCGTATAATGCTTCAGTGAATTTTGTAAGAACATTTCTGTATATCGGAAACTTAAAGAAAGAAATTCTGGACTCATTGCGGCAAATTGCAAGTGCCATATTCTGCATAATTGTGTTAAACACGCGTGCGAAGCGTTGTCAACAAATGTTGAAATTCTCATTTTAAAAGTTTATGCCGAATTTTCTGGATATGCAAAACGAAGTGCACAGCTTTAGTCATTTTTTTGTTTATTGAGCTTGACTACCAAGAAGTTCTTCGTCACGTTCCAACCAGATGGTTATCCTTACTTCCAGCACTTGAAAGAATACTTCTGGTATGGCCTGCGTTGCGGTCTTATTTCCTTTCAAAGGGAGAAGAATGCCATAGCCCATAAATTGATATGGAATGCCCTTGAAGACGAAGAAATTGAGTCCATACTCGACGGCATCGTGAACGGTAAATTTAGTTGCATAAATGATCTTTACGAACATTTTCGCAGTCTGTGCGTTTGATTTTATGTTTGTTTAGATTTGTGCATGTATGTTTTGTCTCTGCTTTCGGGCGTAATAAAGTACTGATACCGAAATTGTACTGCTGTTCTTATGCAGATCTTTCAAAGTGCTGTACTGACGTTGGAGTTGGATCCAACGACCAGCTCCGAGTTACATGATATTATGGCGGGAGTGTGACAAAAATTGGAATTATGTATGGTCTTATTTAGTTGTGTGACCTTATGTGACTTTATCTGACATAGTTTAAGTGCAATTTCTGTAATTAAGTGTTGGTTAAATGTCATAAAGATTTCCATGTAAACGGTAAAAGGGACCACTGTTTCGGCACCGGTTCAACTATTTTGAACCGGTTCATGTCCTTTTGAACCAAAGGGGAGATTAACATTATGGCTCTGGTTCAACTTACTATATGTGAACCGTTTAATATGCATAAGCCCAGGTGTCCGGTAAAAGGTTAAAATTTACCACCGTGCATAAGGGGTTCTGGAACATTCTTTTCCAAGGCGATTTGAACCGATTTAGAGTATATATAGGGCAACTTTCCCATAGTAGAACGAGGATTAGAGGGATTTTTAGAGAGAAGTGTCTGAAGTGATTTGAGTAGTCTGAGCGGTCAGAAGAGTGAGAATAGTTGTTAAGGGTTCGTCGTTTTAGTCTTAAAGCGTTGTTCTATAAGCAGTTAAGAATCGAGTTTAAAAGTTATTTAGTTAGGGTCTTGCTGCAACGAATTCTGTGAAAAATACATTGTCGTTGTGACTTCATTAAAACGAATTTGAATCACTTCATCGTGAGTTGTTGCCAGTTCTTCAGGACGTCAATTAGTGTAAGCCTCTATGCCAAAAAGCTGGAGCCGCATTCACTGAGCGCCATTCTGCAAAGACTCGGGTTCTTCGGAGATCCTAGTGAAAGTGAAGTTGAACTCGGTCTGGATATTTTGGGTGCGGTGAAGCAGAACCTCTACCCCTTCCGTCTTGCTTTGGGAAAGTTACAGCAGAGAGGGCCGAGACTAAGCAAGTTCGCCACAGGAGTATGAAAGAAAATTGCAGATCGCGAGCAAGACAAATTTTATGGACATGCTGCTAAGGATTTGCTTAGAAGAATACCAGAGGTTAAAAGAAGACATTTCGAAGGTGATGCTGATGATACAGCACGTGTTTAAACTACTTAGACAAGTGGTACAACTTCCAGGATTCAGGATGCTGTAACATACTCCGGTCCTACATATATTGCAGTGCACTTAATGAAACACAGCAGCAGTACAGTTTTTACGCAAGGGCCATGATATGGAACGTCTGCACTCAATTCCAAGTTTTCAGCCATTGATGCGCAAAGCTGATGGTCGTATGAAACCAACTGTGGTGGTGGCGAGTGATGGAGGGCCGGACAAGAATCCAAGACTTCCCAAACCGCTACAGGTGGCAGTCGCTAGATTTGTTGACTGGGATCTGGATGTGTATTTGTCAGGCACCCATGCGCCACATTATTCAGCCTACAACAGAGTTGAGCGCCGAATGGCTCCACTGAGCCGAGAACTAGCCGGGCTAGTGCTACCCCATGATCACTATGGGTCACATCTCAATGCGTCAAAAAAAAAACAATCGATATGGAGTTGGAAAAGCAAACTTTGAGAAAGCAGGGAAAACACTGGCAAAAGTATGGTCGGCAGTCGTATTAGATAAGCATGATGTCCATGCAGAATATATTGACCCAGTAGAGAGTGAATCGCCCAGTGAACCAGAAGTCAAATGGGTCGCGCGTCACGTCAGGCAGAGTAAGTATTTTCTGCAGATCATTAAGTGTGACTATTCCGGCTGCTGTCGTCCATGGCGCACCTCATGGAAAAATTACTTTCCTGAACGTTTCCTGCCTGGACCTGTCGGTCGGACACATTCTGCAGCTGGTCTTAGCGTTGCAGAGCCGGAAACTGTAAAGGATCAGACGGACGCGTACTACAGTTCACTTGCTCATCGGCTAGCTTTTGGATTATCAAAAGTTCCTATGACCGCGTCATTTGATATGCACTGTCCGTCACTTACACAAGCTGAAATCATCAAGCGTACATGTCCCGTGTGCAGCATATATCACTCGTCGCAGGCCAGTGTAAAAACGACACCAGCGCATTCATACTACGGAGTCTACTGACAGTGAGAACAATCAAACTCTGACTGATGACGTCAGCGATGCTGTAGATATTGAGACGACGGCCCAGCAGACTGCTGCTAATGCTGCTGTGCTTCAGCCTGACATTGCGCATGTTGACCAAATTCATATAATACGTAACCTGTTCGACTGGGTTCAGTCGGCATTTGAGTCTAGCGGACACTAGACAAACTTTTAAAGTTATGCAGCTAAACATTCTTAATGCGGCCGGAGAACGGCGGTGGACTATCTTTTGTATTAAACACGTTAATTTTGTAAATCCTTTATTGTTTCTGCGTGGATTATATATGGGCCGTTTTAGGTGTTCGGGGCGGGGGGTTGTGGCAAATGTACGTACGCAAGTGGGGGGTGTAATAAGTACGCATGCGTACAGGGAGGGGTAAATTTTTCCGAATTTTTGCGTACGTACTAAATGGATGACCCCTACTACAGCACTATGGACTAAAGTAAATGACCAATTAAATAATTAGTTGATACCTGTTTCTTGTGTTTACCTGTCTAAAACAAAATGCTTTAAAACTATACAAAAATTTTCTTGAATCTCCCGGATTCGTATCCTTAGGAGGTGGCAACCCTAGACGTACGACGACCGTAGCCTTACTCGCGTTCCGCACGAAGCCATTGCGTAGCCGTACACCAGGACGAGGCGACGAGAGCTCTCGTAGGCAGACTGCGGAAGGGCACAGGCTGTATAAAAGCGGTCGACGGGTACGCGTGCTGGGGCAAGCACGGTCGGCGAGAAGACGCAACGTATAAAATGTCAACGGAAATGCCGGAGAGCTTGGCATTTACGACGGGACGTTCCACGTCACGCGACGGGAATACGACTGCGTTTTCGGTCGAACGGCGCTCAACTTCTCTTAGTCCGATCACTTAGCGTTAAAAATCATCATTATTGTGCATTTACGTGCTACAAGCATACATTTTTCAGGAACTTGTAGAGGAACTAACATAGAACATAATCAGATATTGTGCCAATTGAATATTATCCCCGAAAATACTTTATAAAGCACTTTTAAAATGTGCATAACTGGGCTAGGTTTGGGTTTATTTTGGCACGTCACGATAACAACGTGAGAGGCGCGCTTATTCTGGCAATACTTTGGGTTGTAAACATTCGCATAAATGCTTTATTCTATTTTACGACTTGTCTGCAGGTTTCAACATCAATTATATTGGAAATGTGCTCAGTCACATTGGAGTAGTAGCTGGGACTATTATTACTGACGGGATTCGAAACGGACGCAAATTGTGTCATTGCCCTAGATTATGTCTGTGACTCTGATTTTACATCCGGGACCTTTGCAGGTCAGATCAGTTTTAGTCCCGTTTCTTTTCTGGACGATTGTCGTTACGAAACGAAAGCGACTTAATTCAATAAAATAATTTGCAACGTATGTATCTTGTAAATTACTGAAACAAAGTCGAGAACGATTTATTTGGCTTTGTTTGCGTTTGCTCCGTCGAGAGTATTTACCTGCTGAGTGCCCGGATGACAGTGTAATCTAAAAATAGATGGTCACATACATCGCCCGCGATGTTTCAGAAAAGACGATCTCTGATTGGCTGACATATTGCCGCTGCGTATCCCGTCCGTAATAATAGTCCCAGGTAGTAGCTTCCAGAAGCTGCAATGTTTTTGTTGATGGTAGCAACGACATACTTTCTGGACAAGGAAATGAAGAAGTTGACCCCGTTTTCGTCAACGACCTGCTTAATGAACATTCATATGTAACTTGGCTACCTATGCTATCCTCATATGTTGAAAATGTTTGTTGCTACATTGCTGGATTTGTCGTGCGTAGACTGTTGCCTCGTCTGAAGTGTTCAGAGTGTCGGCCCTGTCGGGGACTGCTTGTTGATCCTGCTGGTTCAACAAGTTGCTTCTTCTTGCAGCTGAAACATAATGGTGGCTTAGTGAAACCATCTGAAGGGGTCATAACCGTTATTCAGACTGCAGAGAAATACTTGCGTTCATACATTCCAAAAGATCAGCCAGTGCATGCCATTTCCAGGTTGGGCATGAAAATTGAGCACTCTGTTCTCTTGGGTTTGGATTGTAGTAAGGTGTTTGGGGATACAAGCCACATGTTAGACAGTGGTGAGGGCATTGAAAACCACGTCATCAGCCTCATACGTCAAGTTGTGCGTTTCTTCTTGGACGTAAGAAAATTCCACATAGCCAAGTGCTGGAATAATAATCAGAAGGGAACAGTCGTAAGACAGTCAATGACAAAACTGGTAGGCCTACTCTTTAAAAATCAGTAGACTTGGTCAGTCAGTCTGTTGTAAAGTTTTCGGAAACAGAGAACACTGCAATAAGATTATATCTTGGGAGTTTCTTAGCTATGCTTTCACTTTCGTTGCATGTATTTCTTAAATTGTGTATTGGTATTCATTTCAGACTTGTGAATGAGGTAGATGGGAGACAGAGCAGATAATTATATCTCATGTACAGTTTCTTTAGTATTATTGATACCCTGTTGATATCTTTCAGTCAGACAAGTTTAATAAGGTTTATAGTGAATTTCATTTCCTTTTGTGGGTTCATTCTACTTGTGGGACGCAATTGCCAGGCCTATTGTGACTGTAAAACTTGCTAGTCTTAAGCATTCGTTTCAAACTGGGGCTCATAGTTTATAAAACTTTGAACTCTGGCCAACCACAATATTTAAAATCTGTTCTTATTCCTCTGACTTATCATTATTCAATGAGGTCATCTGATTGTCTTTGTCTGGTCATACCTAAATCAAGAACTGTTCTCGGTGAACGAGCTTTTTCAGTACCTGGACCTACTTTTTGGAACTCTCTTCCACAAAAGGAAATGAAATTCACTATACGTACGGAAGATGAGGTGCCATGTCCGCCGTGTGCAGGAGCTGCTACTGCCTGGGGAGATGGGCGTGGATGGTGGACTACTGCGGGCCGCCGCTGTACCCCCAGTACTGGAGGAAGCTATTCCCTCTGCCTCCTACTGCTCTACGACGCCGGAGCCTGCTCCGTCTGGAGGCGCGGCTTGGGGCTTCCTCTCGAAAGTCTGATGACCGCCGATTGTGGAGAGCAATATCACGGACCCCTGCCGTCGGCTTCGCCTTCTGAAGACACTAACCTTCCGGATGACCTTGTGAATTGGATGATCGGAGAGGCGGGGTGCGAGCCGTTCGATTGGGCCGTACCTCTTCCACTACCGAACGACTGGGAAGTTCAAGATGAGCCTTCCCTACCGCCGACGATATCGGGAGAGAATGATGAATCCATGCCTCCTGAGGTGCCTCCTTCGCCTGGGCCTAGCGTCGCTGCGGCCGAAGAAGTCTCGGCTCCTGATCCAGGGAGTGACGCATACCGAGAACTGATACGGTTCCTGAGTGCTGAGGTGCGCCTTCCTACGATGGTAGACCGAGCCTGTTCTCCAATCGTCCTCCAAGAGCCTGCGGTTGCTGGTGCCCCGCCATCGCTCGGGCCGAATCGTCCTAAAGCACGGGTGCTTCCGCAGCCAATCCTTTGACCTTTTGGAAGACGTCCGCCTACGATTATGCTCACTCAGAAGCTCCCGCGGAGACAAGTGCAGAGTCCACGCCCCCCAAGCGATGACAAGGGTGACGCCTACTATGAGCCATTTGAGGGTTCATCTTCTTCTTTATCGGAGGATATGGAGCTGGTCAGCTCTGATCCGGAGACAGACTGATGCAAACTAACGTTCAGCTTCTCTGGGTGAGATGAATCAAATAGTTCTCAGTGAAGACATCCCTTCTCCTTTGTTAGCTGCCCGGTAAAGGAATGTTTCTTTTATGAAATTTCTCATGTTCAGATTACTTGCCCGCCGGATCGCGGCGTTTGACAATTTCTTACCGTAGTTCTTCATTGCGTTGTGATATTGCATATTAACATGTTTAGATTAAGGCGCTAAAATCATGCTAGAAGAAGGCTTTGCTATGTTCTAATTTAGTCATAGCGTAATTTCTTTAGTTGTCTGACTTAGCTGTATTTTGCTGGGAGGGAGATGGTCCGTTTAAGTCCGCCTACCTGCTTTGGGGCTTGACTGCGTCTTCCTGTCTGGAGGAATTAGCCACGAGCGTTGCCTCGCCTTGGTGACGGTGTGAACTGTATAAACAGACGCTCGGTGAATCTGCGCTAAAGATTGACGTTTGATTGATTGTTTGCTAAAGCCTAATTGACGTTGCATTGCATTGGCATGATTGTGCCCTACACAAGACTTAAAAGTTCTAGCTATTGACAATTACAAGCTGATAGTTGGTAGCTCCCTCTTTGGGGATGGGGGCATCCCCTTCATTTGGTGGGAGGGAAGTTGTGGCGAAATGAACGCCTTGTCCTTGTCGCTTAACGTGCTAGTTGATTTTTTGTGTGAGGGGCCGTTTGGCCCCCTGGGGGACCGTTTGACCCCCTGGGGGACCGTTTGGTCCCCGGGACCGTTTGGTTCCCGGGACCGGCCTGTTAGGTATAAATAGAGTTGTTGTCAGACAGTGTTAGTTAGTTGATGGGAGTCTTTTGTTGAATAGTGTACTTCAGGTTGATCAGTTCAGTTGCATTCAGTTGTAAATCAGTTACGTTTTGAGTTCTTGTTGAGTAATACAAGTGATTTCATCGACTTGACTCTTGTCGTCTTCTTCATCTAATCGACGTTCGGTCGTCGATAGCATCGCTAAGACCTCTGCCAGACCGGAGAGGCCGATCCTGGCGTTTGCCCCATGTCTGGTGTACGATCTTGCCCCTTTCCATTGACCTTGTTGATCCAGTAAATTGAAAGTAAATTTAAACTTGGCAAAGTAATCTTAATGATGTTATTGTAATGTATTGATTGCAGGATAATATGTGACAATGGTCAGACATTACAAGCGAAAAACAAACAGGATGGTCGGATGTACCGAAGACCTTAGACGAGCAGCTCGTGATATGATTGCTGGTGGTCGAAGCATTCGAAAAACAGCAGACGCTTTGGGAATCCCCTTGACTACCCTCCGTGACAATTTGAAGAGTGACATATTTAATTGAGATATTGAATAATTTTTTGGACAAATTCTTCAGTAACCTTATGCTATTTTTATCGGAAATGTTATCCTAGAATTTTCCTTCTGTATTTTATTTTGTATGAATAGGTTTACATAAAATCTATTATTAATATTTATGCTATAGACCTGCTGGAATTTACAAAGCATATGTTTCTATAGGCCTACTATACTAAAATTTGCCTAGCCTGTGTTTCTATCGAAGTTATATTTTTTAGCAATTACAGGAAACCCTGCCGATATCTTGTGGACGTTTCAAGCCAGTTTTCACAACGGAACATGAGATTCAATTGAAGAATTATTGCATCGAACTTGATCAACGTTTCTTTGGTCTAACACTGAAAGATATCCGGAGCCTTGCATTCGATATGGCTGAAAAAAACAGTAGAGAAAATCCATTTAACGAAACTACACGTCTGGCAGGAAAAGATTGGGCTTACGGGTTCATAAAGCGTCAGGGTTTGGTCTTACGTACACCCGAGCCAACCAGCCTTGGACGAGCCATGGGGTTCAACCGTGTACAAATTGACAGATTTTTCAGTATTCTGAAGGCAACAATTGAAACCTATAAGTTTGGTTCATCACAAATTTTCAATCTAGATGAAACTGGTTTGAGCACTGTACCTTCTCATCTTCCAAAAGTTGTGTCGGCTAAAGGGAAGCGGTCAATCAACAAGATAGTGTCTGGTGAAAGAGGTCAAACTATAACAGCGGTTTGTTGTTTCAGTGCTAGTGGGGTATATGTTCCGCCAGCCTTCATTTTCCCTAGAAAAAGATTTCGTCCCGACTTGTTGGATGGCGCTCCTGAAGGTAGTATTGGACTAACCTCTGATTCCGGTTTCATAAATCGGGACCTATTCGTGCAATACTTACAGCATTTCATACACCATGTCAATCCTTCTACTGTGAAACAAGTCCTTCTCATTCTGGACAATCATTCATCGCACATATCACTACCAATCATTGAGTTATGCAGAAGAAATGGCATTCATATGCTAAGCTTGCCTCCTCATGCTAGTCACAAAATGCAGCCATTGGACGTAGTTTTTTATGGGCCTTTAAAGTCACTGTACGCTGCTCAGTGTGACAACTGGCAAGTTTCCAATCCAGGGCGTGCAATAACACAATACCAAGTTGCTAGAATATTTCGGCCAGCATATGAGAGAGCTGCAACGGTTGAAAAGGCTACCAAAGGTTTCCAGTGCACTGGCATTTGGCCTTATGACCCTTCAGTGTTGACAGACATTGATTTCCTACCATCTGAGGTCACGGACGTTCCACTGACACCTGCCACTGCAGATGCTCCTCCTTTGCCAACAAATCCTGATGCTCAACCAGATATGACCACTGCAGATGCTCCTCCTTTGCCAACAAATCCTGATGCTCAACCAGATATGACCACTGCAGATGCTCCTTCTTTGCCAATAAATCCTGATGTGTTTATTAGTACTCCAGGTCCAAGTAGGTTGACACAAGGTATAACTCCTGAAATGATACGACCTTTACCAAAAGCAACTACGAGACGAGCTGGCAATGGAAGAGCGCAGAAAGCTTCCTTAATAACTGCATCACCATTCAAACAGCAGCTCATTGAGAAAGAGAAACCAAAGATTGCCAAAAAAGTTGACAAGGCACTTGAGGAAAAGCCCAGCAATGGAAAGGAACGTGTCAAAAGTAACGTTAATAATACGGGTAAAAAGGTTTCTGTAGGGTTTGAAAGGGGCCGACGACCTGATTACAACACAGTGCCCAAACCTCCCAAGAAACTTGCGAAAAGGCGTCTCCAACTGGAAGGTGAAAGTGCTACAGAAACTGAGAAATCTGCCAAAGAAACATTGAAAAAAGGTTAAAAAACAAAGAGTCAGAGGATATTTGTCCTGCTTGCGATGAGGTGTACGTTCACCCACCAACTGAAGACTGGATTGGTTGCAGTGGTCCATGCGGGAAATGGTGGCATGAAAAATGCACCGCATATGAAGGCGGTGTCTTTATTTGCGATTTCTGTTGACTTTGACAGAAACAATAACATTAACGGATTTGCCCCAAAACATTAACGAACTTGCCCCCATGGCGGGGCAAGATCGTCAATCACAGCACCTTCAGTTTCTTAAAAATTGTGAAGTGCTTCACTGTTTTTGGCCAGTAACAATTACTAATACATGTTCATCAAATAGCAATTATTGTTTACAGTAACTTTTTCCTTATGACTTTTATCAGACAAACCTTCCACATGCAAAAAATCAAAAACATAACGGTCTTGCCCCATTATACCCTACCACACCTTTTACAATCCACTACACGTATGACATTGAAAATCCTATCTTCCTCAGCATTAGTGTCACCGGTGCTGCTAAAGGAAGTCGACCAATAACCATGCCTACCACGACAGCCCCATTATTTTCATAACCACTGGCGATATCCGAAGCGAAGTATCGGGATCTGCAGTCTCTGTGCAATGAAAGAGCAATTCCGCAAGATTATCATGCATTCTACAGTTCGCTATGTAACAGCACCACAACTAGAAACTCGTTGCCAGAGCCCGATATGGAAGAAAGCGGTGAAGACTAGCAGCTGCTGTGAAAGCTAAACGCCATAATAGGATATTGGTCAATGGATTGTTTTTGATTTGTGTCAAATATTCAGTCTGTATGTTTTTCTCTGTTATTGACTGGTGTTGGTAGCATAGTGGCAATTTACTGTTACTGTTAGTCTGTTACTGCATTGCAGTTAACAGTGTTGTGCTTCTTCCATAATGGGCGCAAGTGTCTATCCATACTGATGTAGAATTGACCTAATTCTTTTGTATTAAGCTGTATTGTTGATTATACGCGGTGGCGTCTATCCTTCGTACCCTGGCCTACTTTTGATGGCTGAAGGCGCTCTATCTGTATGCGGTATTTGTGATGACATAATCATGGAACCTACTGAGTGTATTGTATGTACAAATTGTGAAGGTGTGTACCATTTGGATTGCTATAGCGAAGAGTTTAAAATAACAGTGAACTACGGACATTGGCAGTGCATTAACTGTACGAATGTACTTGCTCTGAATGTGGAGGAAGAAAATGTGAATGTATGTAATAGCCCACACGGTGTTTCTAAACCATCCCTGTTGGAATCAATTGATAACAATCTTGAGCTACGAGTATTCCCTGAAGAGTGCGACAATCGTAGACTGCTTAATAAGAATGAAACTGATCCTGACCAAAATTACTACTTGAATGTTAAATGGGATAGTCCGTATACCACTCTGCACTCGTGGCATGACAAAATTGAATCTGTCGAGTCCAATCTCTCAATTTTGCACATAAATTGTAGAAGTGTGTTTTATAAATTAGACGAAATATGTAATATTCTGAATTATTTGCCTGTTTCTATACTCACTCTCACTGAGACTTGGCTACCGCCTAATGCTGAGGATTCCATTCATATACCAGGTTATAATTTTATAAGCAAATCAAGAGGGAATGCTCGGGGTGGTGGCGTGGGAATGTTTGTTAAAAAAGGTATTAAGTTTACACCGCTAAAAGACCAGGAAGTGTATAACACTTTTGAACAATTGTTTATTAAGATCCATCTAACAGATGCCACTTATTCAGTGGGAGTAGTATATAGGCCACCTGGCCTGAACTTGTCAGATTTCAATAGAGAATTTGAGGATTTATTACGAGGACATGCTGGAAGAGGAAAGGAGCTTATAATAACGGGGGATTTCAATATCGATCTTCTCAAAACTAATGATCATAATGAAACTAACCAATTCCACAACTGTTTGACCTCACATCAACTTTTCCCATCCATCACGAGGCCGACTCGCATAACTCCTTATACGTCCACTTTGATTGATAATATATTTTCTACTGCCTGGTTCCAAGCTAGTTAGTGCAGCTATAATTATCTCTGACTTGTCCGATCATCTTCCAGTATTTGCTTCATTCTCATCCCAAAAAAATTCAAAGAAAAATTTCTACAACTATACGACTACTCGAAAAATTAATGAGGAAAATATTGTTAAATTTGATTCGTTACTTGCAGATATAAATTGGGATCCTGTTATGAGGGCTTGTGAGAATCAGGATGCCAATATGGCTTATGAAATGTTTCTGGAAATTTATAAACTTGCTTACGATAAGGCATTCCCGCTGATTACTAAACATAAAAAATCTAGGAAATATGTTTATAAACAACCATGGATGACTCCCGGAATCCTAAAATCTTGTAAGAAGAAGAATTCTCTTTACTTGAAATTCATTAAATCGCCAAATGAGGGGAACAGAATGAAATTTATTGAATATAGAAATAAATTTAAGTCGATTAGGCTCAAGGCTGAGAAGAGCTATTATGAGGCCGAATTTTCTAAAATTAATGGTGATCTTAAGCAAACATGGAAACTCATTCGCTCCATGATGCAATTAAATAATGAGGAGGAGCTCATTGAGGAGTTAAAAATTAATGGGACTAATGTTAATGATGCGCAATCAATGGCCAATGGACTTAATGACTTTTTCACTAATATTGCCCAGTCACTTGCTGATAAACTACCTCCTTCTCCCAACAATTTTAATAATTATCTTAAGTCTCCCCAGCAAAATTCAATGGGAATTTTATTAACTACCCCTGAGGAAATCTTAGAAATAGGTAGGAATTTCAGTAAAACTCGCAGTAAAGGGGTTGATGATATAGATCCTTCTCTAGCCGCACCTCACTTAGTTAGAATTGCGAAACCTTTGGCTGACATAATAAATTGCTCTTTAAGTACTGGAATCGTCCCTGGAGCTATAAAAATTGCTAAAATAGTACCTATATTTAAGAAAGGTGAAAAGGATAATGTCTCTAATTATAGGCCTATTTCTGTTCTTCCGTACTTTTCGAAATTCTACGAAAAACTTATGTATAATAGACTCTCCAGCTATGTAAAAAACTTTAACATTATATACCCCTCACAACATGGATTTCAACAGGGGCACTCCACTTATATGGCGTTAGTCAATATGCAAGATATGATTACTAGGGCCATTGATAATAACGAATACTCGGTGGGGGTCTTCTTTGATTTAGCAAAGGCCTTTGATACGGTCGATCATGGTATCCTACTAAAGAAATTAGAATACTATGGAATCAGAGGCACCCAACTAAACTGGTTTGCAAGTTATCTTGATAAACGTTCTCAAAGGGTCCTCTGCAATGGTGTATGGTCAGAACTTAATTGGATTAAATATGGTGTCCCTCAAGGATCCAATCTTGGGCCATTACTATTCCTTCTTTACATTAATGACTTGGCTGAAACTTCGCCTACCTTGTACTTCATATTATTTGCGGATGACACTAATGTCTTTTACTCCCATGGATCTTGGATGGAGCTGGTGCGCCTTGTGAATGTGGAACTTGCTAAAATAAATGAATGGTTTGCGGCGAATGGACTTTCATTGAATCTTGATAAAACCAATTACATCTTATTCAAGTCTCATAGAAAAACACCACCTAGTGAGAATTTGGGTATGACAATCAAAGATGCTCCTCTTACGCAGGTTGAATCAACTAGATTCCTGGGGGTACATATCGATCAACATCTGACATGGAAAGTGCACATTAATGAGATTTCTAATAAAATTGCTAAGAATGTTGGAATTTTGAGTCGTATTGCTTATCTGTTGCCTCAATCTGTTAAGTTAAATCTATATTATGCACTCATCTATCCGTATCTTAGCTATTGTAATTTGATTTGGGCAATGACCTATCCCTCTAGGTTGATAAGATTGGTAATTATACAAAAACGGGCTGTTCGATTAATTGCTGGTGTTCGAAAATGGGAACATACTGCCCCACTGTTTAGAGAATTGAAAATACTGAAAATCGACCAAATTAGGGATTTTCAAGTTGGGGAGTTCTTTTTTCGATTGGAGCACGGACTTCTCCCACCGATATTCAAAGATTTCTTGCCCCACGCTTATGATATACACTCCCACTATACTAGAAATGCTTCCACTTTCCGTTCTGTTAAGGTTCATTCCAACGCTCGGCTCCATACAATCAAGTCTCAGGGGACACTGATATGGAATGCAATCCCTTCCTATATACTCATGTCTAATAATTTGTTCATCTTTAAAAAAAGATTACGTACACACCTTCTTTTATCTGTATAGCATCTACACATTACTGTGAATGGCACAAACCGCATTTAGTTAAGTTCTTAGTTAAGATTATAATTAAGTTTTTCTTCTCATGCAATGATTGGATTTAATTAGGCCCTTACCATTATATCTCTCTTTCTTTCACAGGCCAATAATGAATTTAGGTTACAGAATACAAAGGCACGGGGACCCTACTTAAGCGGGATCATATCCCTTCTGGGTTTCCCTTTTGCTACCCTGGTTTCTTTTTCTCTTTATGTCGTTATGTGATATATATTGTTGTTATGTTTTTTTTTCTGAGTTGCAATTAGATATATATTTCTGTTATGTTTTGGGTTGCAATAAATTGATTTGAATTTGAATTTGAATGTGCTATACAAACAAAAGGGTGTAAGTAGCTTCTATTCTTCTTTGACAGCTGTATGACCATGACGGCCCATGTAAGTCAACTCATTCGAGGTTGCTTCTACCAAATGCATCCAATAAATTAATTAAATTAATTAATTAAAACCATCCGCAGATTCATTCCAACCTCAACCGCCATCATATTGGTCAACATCTTCATTGTCTCCAGGGTTGACTACTGCAACAGCCTACTGGCTGGTCTGCCGACTTGTCAGCTATACCGGATACAATCAGTCCTTAACTCTGCTGCACGTGTTATATACGGCCTGACACCAACTGATCATGTCACAGACATGCTGCACGACAATCTGCAATGGCTGCGTTTTGCCCAGCGGATCACCTACAAGCTGTGCTTGATAGCCTACAAATCATTGAATGATTGTATGCCAGACTACATTACATCTCAGACTTGTGCATTCGGGCAGCAGATAACCGGAACAGAAGTCGGCTACGAACCTCATAAAAAAATCTGCTACAGGTCCCGCGGTCTTCTACGAGGTTTGGCGACTGTTCCTTCTCTGTCGCAGTACCCACTGAATGGAACAGTCTTCCAGACCGTGTAAAGAATGTGCCATCTTTGGAGACATTCAAATCAAAGCTCAAGACCTGTTTAAACAATCATATGACTGTGATTGATTTGTTTATATATAATAACGGTGATTTGGTATAAAGTGTCAAACTACTTTATCAATTATCTCCAAATCGAAGTCAGTCCACTTACACTCTTCTGTTGCATTATGCATAGCAATCATAGCTCTATGACTAAATATATAACCAAATAATGTCATAGTATATGATGACGTCACTTTGATGTATCCTCTCAAAGGAATACATCGACCCTCTCTTAAACAGTTAGTTTCTTTACCTGCGGCCATGCGGGACTTTGAACTTTTAAGTCATTTTTATTTCAGACAATAATAAAGCATAGACTGTGAGCCGCTAGCGTCAATCAAGATTATTATTCAACTTAATTCAAGCATAGAACTGAGCTCAATGGATAAGAGAAAGTACAATAGTGGAGCAGAGAAGAGAAAAAGGAGCGCAGTGGAAGACGCTGGAGCCTCCTTACTGAAGTTAACCACGTTTTTCTCACCGGAAACGACAACGACGACAGTGACGCCAATTTCGCCAACCACAGCGGGAGAATGTTCAGAATCTCAGACTGAGGGTGTCGCACGGCCCGCCGATCTTGAGCCCTCATTTGTGGACGAGTTTGTACAATTTACGTTTCTCGTTATGACAGAGAAAGACCAAAGTGTAGTTCACATGAGCGAGATGCTGAAGGCGGACGGAGGTTTATTGCAGGCTACTTTCCCTAATGTGGGGATCGCACTGAGGATATACCTCACTATTCCAGTAACTAACTGTGAGGGTGAGAGATCATTCTCGATGCTTTCCAGAGTGAAGAATCATCTGCGCACAACAATGACCCAGCAGAGACTTCAAGCTCTGTCGCTTATGTGCATCGAATCGGAAGTCCTGCAAAGTGTTGACTTTGACGACATAATAAACGACTTTGCCAAACAAAAAACTCGCAGAAGAGACTTGTAGGAAACGAACGTGAGCACGTAGTAGCCTATGATACATTCATTGTAGTCTATACACTCTAGCACTGTGGCACAGTAAGGTAGTAATGGTTTATACAGAATATTGTTCTTTGACAGACTATAGATGTTCTTTCCATGTCAGTGCGTGAGTCGTGAGCTCGTGACAATTGTCCTATCTATGTGCTGTAAAGTATAACAAATTATGTGTCGGGTTATTGTATGTCTGCCTTGACTCTTAAAATTGTAAGGGGCCCCGTCATTCGATCAGCACAGGGCCCCCAAAACTGTAGATCCGGGCCTGACACCAACATGAATATCAATAGAACCATTGCATTAGTGAATAAGGCCTTCCATACCAACCCTAACCCTAAAAGGTCAGATAAGGATGTCATAGTCCTACTCGAAATGATTATGAAGAGCAATGGGTATGTATTTCTACAAATCTTCGATACGGCCATGGGTAAATTATTCGCCTCCAACCTGGTCATTCTCTATCTCCTTGACTTCGACAGGGGAGCCAGAGGGGATTAAACATAAAACCGTCCTTATACTACCGCTTCTTAGACGACATATTCTTTGTGAGTCCGAGCTCGCGAGAGGAAGTCACTAAATTTGAAGCCTTTCTCAACTCAACAACACCTGGCATTACAATCACACTAACAGTAAGTGAGTGGGAGGTAAACTTCCTAGATTCGAGGGTCTTCAAATACGGCCCGAGGGACAATAACACACTACAGACGAAGGTGTACCTTAAAAACACAGTCACTCACAAACTCTTACACCCCACAATCTTCCACCCACCACACACAGTGCCCGGTATACTAAAATCTCAAGCAAAAAGATTCAAGAGACTATCACCCTTCAAAACGGATTTCGACGAGACATGTAACATACTATATCGCTCTCTGAGGAGGGGATACAGCAAGACTACTAAGACAGACTAAGCATGATATATGGCACGGACTGAACACAAAGGCGACCAAGACGGACACGCAGTTATTATTACCTATAATCATACCATATTCACCCGTCTCTGCACACCAAAATTATTAGAGAATGGAGGCGATTGATAAACCAGCATTCACGCTTTAAAAAATATAGAATAGTGGCAGCCTACACTAAATATAGAAATCTACCGTCAACAATTCTGAGGCCAGTTTCGGTGTCATCTTCCAATGGACCTCGTGCGACCGTCGAACAGCATCCAGTCAACCAGGGTCCATGGGCTGCCCGAGCGGCATCTCTGCAGGTTTCTGCTCCGGTTTCACTTGGAGCACCGCAGCATGCATCTCCGCTGCGCCCATTTGCCAGACGTGGCAAGCGACAGTCAGATGGGGCTGTTAAAGCTGTCCCCTGGAACCTTGACATGCTTTGTGGAACGTTTGGAACCAGTCACTACCGAATCTAATCTCAAGAACTACCTCGCTGACGTTGGAATCAAAGATGCAATATGCAAAAAAATGGAGTCCAAGATGGAAGAGTTTTCAAAACAGCAGCTTTTCGAGTCTCGTGCAAGTAACAGTTTCGCACCCTGTTCAACGACGAATCCACCTGGCCTGATGGTGCTTTGTTGAGAGACTGGGTATTTTACACAAACGTGAAAAATGGCGCAATCTAACTTGAATATTGATGCCACTCAGTTCACAATATATCCGAGGATATTCCATATGTCAGTAATAATATTCGTTTATTGACGAAACACTGGGTTGGCACACCGCAACCCATTACAGAGACAGTATTACCAGTTACAAATTAGCAAATTATTCAATTTAAATCACTGTTCAAGCACGGGGCAACATAGTCATCGGGGCAACATTAGACTCCTGAACAGTAAGTAAAAACATTAAAGGTCTGGATTACACTCGCTTATGTGCATCGAATCGGAAGTCCTGCAAAGTGTTGACTTTGACGACATAATAAACGACTTTGCCAAACAAAAAACTCGCAGAAGAGACTTGTAGGAAACGAACGTGAGCACGTAGTAGCCTATGATACATTCATTGTAGTCTATACACTCTAGCACTGTGGCACAGTAAGGTAGTAATGGTTTATACAGAATATTGTTCTTTGACAGACTATAGATGTTCTTTCCATGTCAGTGCGTGAGTCGTGAGCTCGTGACAATAATTGTCCTATCTATGTGCTGTAAAGTATAACAAATTATGTGTCAGGTTACTGTATGTCTGCCTTGATTCTTAAAATTGTAAGGGGCCCCGTCATTCGATCAGCACAGGGCCCCCAAAACTGTAGATCCGGGCCTGACACCAACATGAATATCAATAGAACCATTGCATTAGTGAATAAGGCCTTCCATACCAACCCTAACCCTAAAAGGTCAGATAAGGATGTCATAGTCCTACTCGAAATGATTATGAAGAGCAATGGGTAGGTATTTCTACAAATCTTCGATACGGCCATGGGTAAATCATTCGCCTCCAACCTGGTCATTCTCTATCTCCTTGACTTCGACAGGGGAGCCAGAGGGGATTAAACATAAAACCGTCCTTATACTACCGCTTCTTAGACGACATATTCTTTGTGAGTCCGAGCTCGCGAGAGGAAGTCACTAAATTTGAAGCCTTTCTCAACTCAACAACACCTGGCATTACAATCACACTAACAGTAAGTGAGTGGGAGGTAAACTTCCTAGATCCGAGGGTCTTCAAATACGGCCCGAGGGACAATAACACACTACAGACCAAGGTGTACCTTAAAAACACAGACACTCACGAACTCTTACACCACACATCCTTCCACCCGCCACACAGTGCCCGGTATACTAAAATCTCAGGCAATAAGATTCAAGAGACTATCACCCTTCAAAACGGATTTCGACAAGACATGTAACATACTATTTCGTTCTCTGAGGAGGTGGGGATACAGCAAAACTACTAAGACAGACTAAGCATGACATATGGCACGGACTGAACACAAAGGCGACCAAGACGGACATGCAGTTATTATTACCTATAATCATACCATATTCAGTGGCGTAGACAAGGGGGGTTTTGGAGGTTAACCCCCCCCCCATTGGCTTAGGGGAAAAATTTTGTAAATAAGAAGAAACAAAGCAACTGTTAGTAACAATTGTTTTTCTTACTTTATTCTCTTTATTACTTTCTTCCCTTTGTATTATTTAAATTTATGTTCTGTAATAATTAAATTTTATTTCCATTATTTTTCTGATGTCCTATACGTTGTCTCCGTACTTTAAGGTTACAGCGAATGACGTCATTATTTAATATTTAGCGTCTTTGCGTGTTTCGGTAGTAAACGAGAGCATACATTTTTACGAAAATATAATTTTTCGGCGGTTTAGAAAAATTGTTCACATTTCAGGGTGGCCACAGAAATATGATTTCAAAATTCCCCAAGTTTTCCAGGTTTTCCAGAGTCATTTTTTGAATTTTTCAGAGCACATTTTAATCACCTTTGGGTCATTTCATGTCAGATCAACGCAGTGATTTTGCATCACCATCTCAGATTTTGATGAAATTTGGCAAGGCGTTAGAACCCACTGAGAAACTCTCAAAACCAAAATTTTAGATTTTTGGGTCAACCGGTGTCCGAGATATGGGTCATTGAACCTCGACCCAAACGGTCCGATTTGCTCCTACCGGACGTGGGTTAAACTACTGTATCTCAGCTCCTATTGCACCTAGAAACAAAAATAAGATACCAAATTAAAGCTGTGTGAATCCTTTATATGGGCAAGGCATCTAGAACTAGTTCTTTTGAGTAACCAAAAAAATATGAGTAACTGTAACCTTGTAACCCTGACCCAGGTCACTTTGTACTCTCATAATTTTATGAACTTTTTACCATCGAAAGATCTCATTGTTCTACACAGTTGGTGAAATTTTCAGAGTGAGATCTCCTATAGTTTATTTGTTATGATTTTTTGAATGGTCAAATAAGGGCGTGAATCGCACTGTAAATGAAGGTAGACTACCGGGGTATGTTAAATAATGTCTTTGATAGTGTGAGAATATCATTTTTAATAAAAATGATAGCAAATTCAAAACTCTGTTAAATCAACATTTACAGTCTTTCAGTACTAGCCAGATATTCTGTCTTTCCAGTGCTATTGTAGCAGCTTGCATCTCATGGGCATTCAGCGCATATGCCCTCCCAGTGCTTATTCTTGGTTGAAGTCCTGCTGTCAGTACATCACACAAGATATTGTCAGTAGATCCCTTGGACATAGATAATGGAAAGATCTAGAGGGACGATGTGGATGCAGAAAGTTATTTCCACTTCATTCTGTTCAGGAAATGTCAGCAGTACACAGTCAAGCCACCAGTGGCCATCATACTTGATGGTGACGTAACCCTTCAAGTGCAAATTTCACAGGTTGTTGATGGTCAGTATCGACAGACTCTAGAACATCAATAGACTCTGACTGAAGAACATTCAACTCTGGAACATCTTCACTTACACTTGTTCTGTTGATATGGGCAGAATCCAGTGGAGTTTGTGAGTTCCAGCAACTGTAAGTGGAGACTCAAATCTGCTGCTCAACAAAACTTCTTCTTGCTTGTATTCCTCTGTGGTAGCAAACCAGAAATTGACTGATGTTTTCGAAGAGGAACAACTGATGTGGTGTCATAATTTGGTTGTCGTATGGCCTCTGCAGACTGGCTTGTGCACTGTGCAGCAAGGTGTGTGATGGTTCCACCTACTCCATCGCATGGACCCTTGCCATGAGATGTAGCAAAAAGTGCCATTATGTCACGAATCGATGCGCATAGGCTTGCAAATTTGGTGATTTTGTACAACTTTTTGGGTACTTTCTGATTCTGTGAATTATTCTGAATGGAAACAAATAGTTTCTCACTAATATGGGTGTAAAAGTGGTCGAAATAATTATATATTTTAACATTCGTGAGTGATCTACTGCAGTACTTTCTATATTAATTTGAGTCTACACTAAATGCCCATGAGATGCAAGCTGCTACAACAGCACTGGAAAGACAGAATATCTAGCTAGTACTGAAACTTGGAGGACTGTGAATGTTGATTTGACAGAGCTCTGAATTGCTATAATTTTTTTTATTAAAATTGATATTCTCACCCTAGTTATCGAAGACATTATACATAGTCTACCTTCATTTACAGAGCGATTCACGCCCTTGGTTGACCATTCAAAAAATCATAACAAATAAACTATAGGAGATCCCACTCTGAAATTTTCACCAACTGTGTAGAACAATGAGATCTTTCGATGGTAAAAAGTTCATAAAATTATGAGAGTACAAAGTGACCTGGGTCAGGGTTACAAGGTTACAGTTACTCATATTTTTTTGGTTACTCAAAAGAACTAGTTCTAGATGCCTTGCCCATATAGAGGATTCACACAGCTTTAATTTGGTATCTTATTTTTGTTTCTAGGTGCAATAGGAGCTGAGATACAGTAGTTTAACCCACGTCCGGTAGGAGCAAATCGGACCGTTTGGGTCGAGGTTCAATGACCCATATCTCGGACACCGGTTGACCCAAAAATCTAAAATTTTGGTTTTGAGAGTTTCTCAGTGGGTTCTAACGCCTTGCCAAATTTCATCAAAATCTGAGATGGTGATGCAAAATTTTATTCAAAATTGCGTTGATTTGACGTGGAATGCCCCCTTTATATTATAATTATATAGGACCAAAGATCAACAGTTAAACAATTTCGAGCGGCCTTCTCCCTTATAGCCGCACCTTTCCTCGCCTTTATATTGTTTTCCTGATAATAGTTAAGATCAATTAGTGAAAACAAAAATATTGAAACATTACTATGTTCACGCACCTTTTCAGATGCAAATGCAATCACTAGAGAGAAACTTAATGCCAGTGGCTGGAGTTGGGAGCACCTTAGGCCGGATCATAAAAATTAACTTGCATTAAGAGTTTCGGAAAAGTGGCCTTATATGGCGTTGTTTACTGTACAGATGAAAGAAGTTAATAGAAATTCGAATATACTTTGCATTTTTACGTTTTTAGAAAATCGTGTTAGTTTTGTTTCGCAAAAATAGCTTCACGGGAGCCTATGCTTGCTTACTTACTTTTTTCAATGTTTATTTCCGGTTTGGTGAGCTGATTTCTTTATTTAAGCTAACTGCTTATCGTATTTACTGAAATTATTTGATATTCTGTTCAGAATTGTTACCAATCATGTTATCAAGATCTGTTGCTGCAAGAAATCGTCATATCCTTTTTGGCGACGCTCGTGAATTACTCACTTTTTCTTTGCCAACACACAAAGATGTGGGCAAAGCGTATTTATGGGAGAAGAGTTATGGGACAGAACCTCTACCATCTGTCTGTAAGAGATTGGCAGAGAAACTTGTGCAATTATGGATTAAATCGTCAATTCCTACGATAACTCTTCGAGGAATAGAATTACAGTTACAGAAATATATAGGTGAGGTTCAGAAAGTGATCCGATCGAAGTCTGCTACACTAAAACGAGAAGAACTAGAAAGAAATCTTGATACATTGTTTGATATATGTTCTTGTAAATGCATACAGTTTTCATCTTGCTGTTGCCCATTGAATCTAAAGGTACCAGTACCTGAGCGCGATTTCCTAACAGATCAGCGTACTGTTCGGGTAGGCCGAATAGCTGGTGTTGATAAGAAGGCCTCTGCTCTTCGCGAGAAGCGGCTAAAGCGAAAATTAGATCTATATTCAAAGTCAAAGAATGAATTTCAAAGGAAATGTGTGAGAACTGCTGAACAATTATGTAATGATTCAGATAGAACATCGAACGATTCAGAAACTGAAACTGAAACATCTTTCTCTTGTGTATCAGATAATATTCCAGACGACATATCGGATGAAATACCTGAAACTCCTCGTCTCAAGAACGTGGCTTAAGAAATGTTGCCCTGCAGGCAGATGGCTTTGGCGTATCAGATCGAGCAGTTGCTGCTATAGTATCAGCAACTCTGATTGATTTTGGTTTTGAACAAATAGGACCAGTTGATCGGAATAAGATTCGCAGAGAACGGAAATCATTGAGATCAGCATATAAAGACAATGATTGCAGAATTTCGGGACTGTATTTTGATGGAAGAAAAGATCAGACTTTAAAAATTGTAGGGAATCGCAAAACTGTCGTTTCTGAGGAACACATTTCAATATTATCAGAACCAGGATCAAGGTATGTCGGTCATTGTACGCCTTCAAGTGGATCAGCCAAATCCATTACAGAATCAATTCTTGATACTGTCGACTGCACCAACCTTGTTTGTATTGGTTCAGATTCAACAAACGTTAACACTGGTTTCAACAATGGAGTTATACGTCGAATGGAAATTGAACTTGGTCGTCCACTTCACTGGTCCATTTGTCTTCTACATCTGAACGAGCTGCCTTTGCGACATCTCTTTATTTCCTTGGATGGTCCAATGTCTGGACCACATTCATTTAACGGGCCAATCGGGAAATCTATTTCAAAGTCGTTGCAACAACCTCTAGTTAACTTCGGCGTAATTGTTGGTGAACCTATTAGTTGCGATAAACATTTGCTGAGCAGCGATCAACTGTACTTCTTTGAAATTGTGAATGTAGTAAAGACTGGGATTGTGCCAAAGAATTTCGATTCCAGAATGCCCGGGCGATTAAACCATGCAAGGTGGTTGACACTTGCCAACCGCGTTCTGCGGCTTTATATATCTACAGAAGTTCCTTCGAAGGAATTTAAAGTCTTAGTTTCCTTCATTGTGAATTCTTATGCAGTTGTTTGGTTTGACATTAAGAGAAATTCTAAATGCTGGGACGCTGCACCGCACTATTATAAAATGATAGAAACATCCAGATTTCTTCCTGTCCGGTACAGAATTTTAGTTCAAAAGGTTTTGAAGTGCAATAGCTATCCGGCTCATATTGAGGGCATCCTTGTTGCTATGCTGAAAGACAATCGTAAACATATACGTAGGCTTGCTATGAAAAGAATTCTACGTGCTCGTGAAGATGAAGTACCGAACCGTAAATTCCAATTACCTGAGATACTATTTCAAGCGAAGAGCTACGACGAGCTGATTGACTGGCAAAAAACGCCTCGCTTGGAACCCGTTTTGACCAAACACATTTCAACTGCGCAAATCTCAGCGTGGCTTTCGTCAGATACAGACGATGTTATCGACATTCAGCCATTTCCATGCCATAACCAAGCTGTTGAGCGTTTAGTTAAAGTTGTAACGGAATCAGCAACAAAAGTTTATGGTCACGATAGACGTGATGGCTATATTCGCGTTCTCCAGGAACGCCGCAAAGTGATGCCTCACTTCGATACAAAGTCTCAATTCAGAAAAATTTAATAAAAGTCTTCTATTACATTGTACTAATGCCATATTGTTTCTGAATCATATTCCATATTCAGAAGTTGATGTAAGTTGCTTGTTCTGGAACGATTGTACAGAAAATTATATCTGACAAATTAGCGTTTTTAGTGAACTTTTCAGAAATTTCTAAGGAAAAAATGCAAAGTAGAGCAAAGTAGTAGAGACAAATGGTTTGCAGCAATGGAATCAGTGTACCTAAGAGACAGTAAATGGATATTCTCTCAGAAATATGACAATATTTTGTAATTTATGATCCGGCCTAGAGCACCTCTGAGTACATCCCTGAAGAGGCGCTATATAAACCCCGAATGCATAATATGTACTGTGAATGCACCTAATTGCAACTACTTTGCCCCAATGTAGACTAATTCAGTTTCTTTAGCTCCTTCATCTCGTGCTCAATGTTTAACTCAGCACTGCCTGCATCTCCAGTCATCTTGGCTTTCTTCGCTTTGAGATCTTTCATTTTAGCAGCTATCTTCCTCTTTGAAGCCGATTTTGCATCATCTCTCGCCTTGGTGGCTTTACTTGCAGGTATTACTTCTTCATATCTAGATCTAGTACCACGTACATATTGTAGCTTGTAGCATTAGTTTGTCAATAGCTACTTCCATGACACCACCAGCATTGTTGATGGAATCAAAAACCATTCGCTAAGCAACTAGAGATGTTTCATGAAGATTTTCTACCAGCATGTCACCATTGACACTGAAGCCACTCTCTACTGCCACATTGCCATGTGACAACACTGGAATCAATCTGATGATCCACCAAATGTCTGAATATTCAGGTCAATTGTCTAGACACTTCAAATAAAATTCGAGTCTGAAATTCTCAAATGAAGGATTCATCTTTGTCTGTGCTTTTCAAAGTGCGGAATATTGCATTTTCGCCATATCTGCAACAGTAGAGAGAATGTTCCATGACTTGTAAAGACTGACAAGACCAGCAAAGTTGTGTTCATCTACACTGCAACCACTATTCCTGCATTCATTGCAGACAGAAATTGGATGCAATCCATATGAAGTTAAGTTTCTTGCAATCTTACACATTGCACTGTGTTAATTCAGTCTTCGCTTCAACACCAAGATCAACATCCTTGAACAAACACCAATTTTCTTTTGTATCCACCTTTATTTTCGTCAACTTTGAGAATGAGTCTGCACCAGCGACTACCTCTCTCTTGAGAAACCATATTAAGAGGCTGCACAGACAATTAAATAATAACGTACCGGCATACCGGGACATGTTGTAATGAGCAATGCTGCTATCTCTGTCGAAAGTTTTAGCAAGACCTTCAGCAATGTTATATACTCACATTCTGCTCCTATACAATCATAGACCTCCTTTAATATCACTTGCACAAAGAAATCACGTCAAAACATGCGTAAAATAATTGATCTGAACAAATTCCCTGAGTCCTGGAGGAATTCCCTGAGTTTTCCCTGAGTTTCCAGAGTTAAGAAATTCCCTGGGTTTTCCCTGATTTCCCTGTTTTCCAGAGTTGTGGCCACCCTGTATTTATTAAGTTAAAAAATATACAGGTTATTATACTCTTTAAAAGCGAAACAGTTTAATTAACGCCATGTCTAAAAAACGACCGAGTAATAGTATTTTGAACTATTTGGAATTGAAACGTGTTCGTACACCTACACCCGTGTCATCTGATGCAGCAGCTGAGACTGCTGAGTTACCAGCTGAGTTACCAACATCGATGATTGTATCTGAAAGATCAGTACAAGTAACTCCACTTCCATTGGTTATGGAAATGATGGAATCAACCGAGAGCCATCGTGATGAAGTTGATCTATCACTTTTACAAAACATTCGAACAACCCATCCCAACGACATTGGAAATTATGTCAATGTGAAAATACCAAACCAGAGAAAAATCGATATTTTAAACAATATCTGGATACCAAACTCCAGTTATGAATTTACGGCAGGCCACAGAAATTTACGTTTTAAATACCATTGGTTTTCTCAGTGGAAATGGAAAAACAATATCATCTTAACTGTATTGAAGAATCAGACATGCTGACTGGAATTGTATCTGGAATTCAGGAGCCAATCGAGATACAGGTGAACAAGAAGATTCAAAATCAAGCGTTGGAAAATAGAAAAGATTAATTCCAATTGTTGAAACGGTATTGCTATGTGGACGACAAGGGCTAGCTTTGCGAGGTCACTGCGATTCTGGACCGATAACACTAGAAGAACCGCTGGAGAACGATGGTAATTTTCGAGCAATTTTACGACACTGTGGTCGTATCAAGACGAAACAAAGAAATTGCTTTGCTTGAGTGCAGGAAATGCACGCTATACTAGTCCAACAATTCAAAACAATATTATCACAGATTGCAACAGCATCATTTTGACTAAGCTGGTCAAACAAATAAACCAGGCTGCTTGTTTTACCATTTTGGCAGATGAAACTTGTGATATTTCAGGAGTGGAACAGTTGTCTCTTTGTGTTAGATTTGTCGACATCTCAACAAATATTGTCAATGAAATATTCCTGCAATTTGAACCTCTCACTGAAGTAACTGGTATTGGCATAGCAACTAAAATTCTCGAAGCACTTTGTTCCTACGGAATAGACTTGAGCAAAATGCGAGGGCAGGGATACAACGGAGCAGCAACAATGAGCGGTCAGTTGAATGGAGTCCAAGCACACATAAGGGCACGAATTCCAACAGCAATTTATATCCATTGTTCTGCCCACAGCTTGAATTTAGCTATTTCAAATGCCTGTGAAGTTCAATGTGTTCAAAATTGCATGGGCACAATTGGAAAAGTGTACAATTTCTTTAATACTCCAACTTGTTTTGTCGTCTGCCATATCAGAAACATGTCCAAAATCAAGTAAAACAAAATTGACGCAGATGTCTGCAAAAAGATGGGTCGAAAGGCACAACTCTGTCTGCATTTTTGGAACTCCAAGATGCTGTTTTTCTGCCTTGGATGATATAAAAGAGTGGACTGATAGAGATACATCATCACAAGCCATGCAACTTCTATGCAGCATGAAGCAAGCAGATTTCAACATTGCTCTGCATTGCACAGCTCAAGTGTTTAACTATAGCAAACAACTTCAAAAGATAGACCTTGATCTTGTAGAAGCCGTGCAATCAGCAGAAGACATCATGGCAAAGGTGCAACGTTTGAGAGCAGAAACAGATGGAGAATTTAAGAAATTGTATGGTGCTGTATCTGAGGTTACAGAAAAACATGATTTTCATTAAAGCGACCAAGAATAACTGCCAAACAAACTAAACGATGTAACATTTCAACTACATCCGATGAAGACTATTACAAGATAGAAATTTACATTCCATTCTTGGACTCGTTCATAAGTCAACTTCAATCTAGATTCCTGAATCACAAGAGTGTTCTTCAAGGTTTTCAGTGTCTCCTTCCTAAAGATCCAAATAAATCACCATCTTGTGAACAGTTCGAGGACTTTAAGCATCTGGTTGATTTTTATTTCGAAGACCTTGATTGCGATGTAGTTTCAGCTATTACAGAAATGAAACTATGGTATCGTCGTCTGTCACGTGTGACCCAAGATGGTATTCCAAGAAATGCCTTAGAGGCCCTAGCTGTATGTAATGCTACATTGCAAACAAATATCAGAAAACTGCTGCAAATCTTGGCCACACTACCCGTATCCATATGCACGAGTGAGCGTTCATTTTCAACTCTCCGACGTTTGAAAACGTATCTGCGAAACACTACCAGCGAAACATGACTCAATGGACTGGCCCTCCTGAATATCCATCGTGAACATACCCCAACTACAGATGAAATAATAAATGAATTTATCAAACAGAAAAGGCGTTTGGACTTTACAGTGTAAATTAATACAGAGGTTGAGAGGCTAATTCTATTATATAAAGTTTACATAAATAGCCTAAACTGTTGCTGGTTGATGAAGACTAAAATAAAATGACAATAGACGATAGTAATTAGGCTAGGCCTTCCTTCTCTTCTTTGGACTACTGACTGTTGTTCACTTGAAAGTTGAAAGTCTTTAATAAATTCTTTAATTCTTTAGTTTAATAAACTCTTTAATTGTAATGGAATCTGCATTGTCCACATGTCACAAAAATAACATTTAAATTTAATATTAAAATCATTGTTTTAATTGTTTAATTTAAAAAAGTAAACCATATTAAGCTATCAATTAGAAAAATTTCCTAATTGCGAGGGGCCTTCGGCACCCTCGTTCGTTCACGCTCGAAGGGATTGACCACAATAATTAATAAATATTTCTCAATCCCAAACCACCCCCCCCCCCACCCCATCATAAATTCCTGGCTACGCCACTGACCATATTCACCGTCTCTGCACAACAAAATTATTAGAGAATGGAGACGATTGATAAACCAGCATTCACGCTTTAAAAAATATAGAATAGTGGCAGCCTACACTAAAGATAGAAATCTACAGTCAACAATTCTGAGGCCAGTTTCGGTGTCGTCTTCCAATGGACCTCGTGCGACCGTCGAACAGCATCCAGTCAACCAGGGTTCATGCATGGGCTGCCCGAGCGGCATCTCTGGTTTCTGCTCCGGGTTCACTTGGAGCACCGCAGCATGCATCTCCGCTGCGCCCATTTGCCAGACGTGGCAAGCGACAGTCAGATGGGGCTGTTAAAGCTGTTCCTCGAACCTTGACATGCTTCGTGGGACGTTTGGATCCAGTCACTACCGAATCTGATCTCAAGAATTACCTCGCTGACGTTGGTATCAAAGATGCAATATGCCAAAAAATGGAGTCCAAAGATGGAAGAGTTTTCAAAACAGCAGCTTTTCGAGTCTTGTGCAAGGAACAGTTTCGCACACTGTTCTACGACGAATCCAACTGGCCTGATGGTGCTTTGTTGAGAGACTGGGTATATTACACAAACGTGAAAAATGGCGCAATCTAACTTGAATATTGATGCCACTCAGTTCACAATATATCCGAGATATTCCATATGTCAGTCAGTCAGTCGGAAGATGAAGAAAATAGGATAAGTAAAAACATTAAAGGTCTGGATTACAACTTAGCCTCAGTTGAACAGCATGTAAGGGACTGACTTCAAATTGGATGAGCAGAACAGTGTAGCTAAGGAAATTTCTGGAACCCGAAGCCGTCATGTGTTTGTCCCATTGTCAAAAAGTCTTATAATGATGCGAAGAATATTTTTGGACTCATTTGCACTGACATTGATGATTGCAATGAACCAGAAGACGTGACAGAGGAATAACAGGAAGCAACTGACAACAGACTGGATATGGCCAGCAATGTATGACCACATACCTATCATCCCAGGCTGTATGTGGCAGCAATATAATATATATATATATATATATATATATATATATATATATATATATATTATGACCACAAGTGGTACACTGGGTTGACAACAGTTCGGTCAGACGAAGAAGAAGATATACTCGTCAAATTAATGGCATGTACACAAAGTAGGGCAAGCAGAGAAATGATTACATATGCTGGGTTCCATTGAAACATGTCCTTTGTTCAGTGCCAGCATCTCAAGCATGCAGCAACAGTTACTCAGAGCGAGAAATTTGAAAGTGAACTTGCTGCACATTCAATTGATCTACAACAGTGATTTCTAGAATGGCTCCGAATGACTCGTGTACTAGCTGGCAAATATGGAAAACTTAAGCCACCAGTTAAAGAAAGATAAGCATATGGCTGGTCTCAAGTGGTTAAAGGAATTTATTTACCGCCATCCTGGATAAAGTGAATGCAAACGTGAAGCTAAGAAATGTCTTGTGCTGTGGCATTCAATAAACCTCAAGCGAAGAGATTTTTTCAGCCAAGGGCTGGAATCATTTAGAACTTAGAAGCAACCAGATTTACACCACGGGCGAGTCTGGATTAACTGTGCTGCATACCTTGGCACAATGATTGTCAAGAAGTGTTTTACATGGCAAACTATCACGGCTATCGGTTCCATCAATGCCTCAGGAACATTCATACCACCAGCCGAGAATTTCAATACCACTGGTGTAATTCGTCACTGTCTTACCATCAGCATATGAAGCATGCCTTCAGAGCACATGGTTCGGAAAAATCGGAAAATGGTGTAAATTAACGCCAACTTATACTAGTTGTCAAGCAGGATCAAAGTAAACCAATGGATCGTGGAAATATGATATGATGACAAACGCAATTGCACACTGGATTGCACTTAACGGCAGACCCATTAACATAGTAACTGATGAAGGGTTGCAGTTCACATGATTCTAATAACTAACAAGCCGCAGCACATCCCATACCGGAAACTGTTTCTTCCACAGTATGGTGATGCAACATGTCGCTTAAGTGGAAGATTGTATGCATGTGTACCATTTCAATGTTCTACGAAAAATGAACTTGGTCAACCTGTATGGTTCAGAGAATGTAGGAAAATCAGACATAAAGGGCCATCGGTTAAAGGCAACGCAGAGCATCAACCTCTGTCATCATTGAGTGATTAACGCCCTATGTACGAAGCAACAGAACATCCCATACAGAAATAGCCAGCTCACCTATCTTCTTCAGAACAGTCATTTTGGTGTTTCAATCTTGCCTTGAAAGAGGGAAGAATACTGGAAGAATGGACATGTTCCATCGTAGTACACATTCCAAAGGGGATATATTAACAGAGTGCAACAACTACAGAACAATAGCACTGCTAAATCACATGTGTAAGGTGCTGATAATGGTCCTACTAGGAATGACTGATAGAACCTTTCCAAAGGAAACTTAGACACAAAAGCGGACACTAAGCAATTGCTGCACAAATCCGTGGCCATCATACATTAATTACCACAACGATGCCCACATATAGGAAGTAGACTTCCAGACAAATTATTTCATCAGCCAGTTGTCTGTTATCGTAAGTTACTTTCTTGTACCAAAGATGACTTAACAGTAACAATCTACTTGCATACAAATTTGACCATTGGACTCTACTCATCAGTTATAATTTATTACTTATTGAACGACCACAAGATGACGCTTGAAAATCCTCGAATATCATCCATACCATCACAATGACAAATATTAACAAACTCAACTGAGATGGCACTAAACTATCGAAAAGAATATCCATCATACCTCTGACATCAAATTATTGCTCTACACAGCCGCCACCTTCAAGAGCCCCTGGGAAAACAACTCGTTCAAACTCTTGCTTCACTCCATCTCCTACGAACTCCTGCCATGTCCTTGCCACTACTCGAGTGGAACGTGAGTGGTTTCTTCTAATTCGAGCAATACTGTATTAAATCCAACAGATTTCTACAAGTCAGTAATTCACTGTGAATCACTGTTCACAACATGTCACTTCAACTCCAATCTCCCTCACCTCTGCCGTCCATGAAATGAACATTTTATCAAACAGAAAAGGATCTCAGGAGAGTGCAAAAACAATACCACAGGAAGAAAGTGCCACATTGGGAACAATGGTACATTTTGTAAACACCAGTGGTCCAGTGCAGTGTTGTGTATTACATGGGAGTAAACCTGTCCAGTGCTCCACAAATCAGTAACAATGATCATTATAATTAGTCCACAAATGTGTGGCATTGGGGTATGCACACCAAGACAGACTGTTTTTCTTGCTCTCATGCGATACTAGTCCTACACCTATATTATACCCACATCAAATGCAGAAAGTTATGAAGAAGGTAATTTCGGGCAGTATCATCGAAACATCAGTAGAACATAATGAGCGAAGTGCTGTAGTGGCTTACACAAAAGATAAGTTGTTTGACATATGGAAAGAAACATCTGTGAAATGTGAGAATAGGATTGGAATTTTAACAGAAGCTAATTGGGTCAAACTAAAGAACAACAGCTGAACAAATTGTGGCAAAACTTTCATTTCCCTTTCTGTTAAGGTTATTTGGTGCAGCCAGTGATAGGGTCATTATTGCTTTTGGGCGGTAAAGTTTTTGACGGTTTATACCGGGAAATACGTGACCCTTTGGGCTGTAAAGTTTAGAATTTAACCTGACGGGAACTTCATGGGTTTTGCTGGCGAGGTTCTCCCAAATATTAACCTCTGGTTAATATAGCGGTAATGGGCGGTTAACTTCAGGTGTTTTACCCTATTAATCGTGTTTCTTTACCGGGCCACTATTTTTACCGAGGCTCAACTATAAAAGAGGAGAGAAAGAGAGAGAAAAAAAGAAGAGTAAGGAACCGAAGACATGAAGAATGCGTGACTGAAGAGTTTCTGCAGTAGTGTATTTGAAAGTAGTTTTAGGTGTGACAAGTTGATCGCAATAGTTTCAGTAGCGTGTCATTTTCCATTAAGTTTCTAATAAACCGTTGAACTGTTGGGTGTTGGTTGCTGAACTGCTGTTGCAAGAAATCTCCGGAGAGACCACGGGAGTGGACCCATCGAGTCATCACTGAACTGGGAGTGTAGCATGATAGTCCTGTGAAAGTATTCCTCAGAGGCAAACGTCACAAAATACACAAAGGACTTCTCCTTAATAGCTTTAAGAAATATATAACAATTGGAATTGCACAAGGTGTGCTATTTTCTTTTATACGACTCTTCGCTGCTTTTGCAATAGAGGACACCAAAACAGTCAAGTTTGGCTCAGGCATTCTCAGTTGAACGTATTAGTGTGTACATTTGTATTCAGTTAAAATTGGCTTGTATACACTAAGTAAATTATATACTACCAGTTAAGTATATACTATAGAAAAGACAATGACCCTGTTGACTGAATATTACTAGTGCAGTGCAAATGGCAGTTTATTCTGGGGTAGTTTAACTGTAGGTCAGTTTTTTATGTTAATCTCATATGGTTGACTTTAACTGTATTTACACTATATGGGGTAACGTAGATTTACCACAGTAGTTTTAATTTCTCACAAGAAACATTTATTATAGCAATGCAGTTTGTGCAGTGAAATATGATTTTCATTTGCCTAGTCTTTACTTTCGAAAAATGGGCAACAACTGGCAATAACAGGTTTTTGTCGGCATTAACCCAGCCCTGTTATGGTGAATGGGTGCATGGAGTACCTCAATGGAACAATAAAGGCAACTTTGAGAAAACTTATAAGTGAGCAACCGAAGGAATGGGACCGATATTGGCACCATAAAGATTCTGAAAGAATTATGGACGAATGAAGCCGCCGAGGAAGAAGTCAAAGACGCCTATAACTACATGCTGGAGTTTAGAGAGAGAATAGATGAGACCTGTGTGCTGGCACAAAAGGCAAAAGTCAAGCACAAGCAAAGTACTACGATAAGAAAGCAGGATACAACATATTTTTATGCCAGTTCCTCACATGAGGAATGGTCTTGGGAGGCAGCGTACAATGGATGTTATTTTTAATTTTGTTATCATTTGATATAAAATTCATCGTTTTAAACAGTTAAACTGTCGGTATATTTTGTTTCTTGAGCCGAATGTTTTGCTGAAAAAGTGTTAAATCCTTCGTGTGGTTTATTTACTCTCGGAATTTATCAAACTATTTGAAAACTTTTGATCTTCTATTATCGCTCATTCGTTCACCGTTTTTGGCCCAAGACGTTGAACAGGTTTTCAGCCGAACTGTACTGTAATCTTGCCGCAAGTAGACGAGTTTGGGGGATTTTCGCTTGACATTATAATGAGGTGAAAGTTGAAAAGTTTTTCAGCTAAACTGCGAAGTCAAATGTTCACTACCGTGAAAAGTCAGAAATCTTCGATTATACCAGTAATTTCAACTTTATTATATGTCGAGAACCTCAGATGGCTTCGGAATTAGAACCACAGTATTTGAACCTCAGGGTTTCAACTGATTCCAGAGTTTTCAGTCGATTACAGTGATTTTAACTGTGATGTATTAACACTTCAAATTTAAAATCGGATATTTCTACTGCGGTGAATAGTCAGGAATCTTTGAATATTCAAGTAATTTCAACTGCATTAGATGTCGTGAACCTCAGATGGCTTCGGAATCTGAACCTCTGGATTTCAACTGATTCCAGAGAACTTTACAGTGATTTAAACTGTGATGCTCCAACACTTCAAATTTAAAATCGGATATTTCTACTGCGGTCAATAGTCAGGAATCTTCGAATATTCCAAGTAATTTCAACTGCATTAGATGTCGTGAACCTCAGATGGCTTCGGAATCTGAACCTCTGGCTTTCAACTGATTCCATAGTTTTCAGTCGGTTACAGTGATTTTAACTGTGATGTATTAACACTTCAAATTTAAAATCGGATATTTCTACTGTGGTGAATAGTCAGGAATCTTCTAATATTCAAGTATCTTTCAACTGCATTAGATGTCGTGAACCTCAGATGGCTTCGCAATCTGAACAGGATCGATAAGGCACGATTAATGATGGACAGGAGGATGGATGAACCATGGATTCTGTTGGACAACTCCTTTGTCATAATCATATGCATAAATTGCACGGGTGGTCTACGTTTTTGGATAGATTATAGAAAAAGTTATGCTTTTACAGTTCTGTCGTTTATGTTGAATAGAACTTCTATGCAAATCAAAACTTAAATTTTATGTAGGCAACTACTACAATAATACACAAGAACTCCGCAGACATCCATTAAGCGTTAGCCACACAGAAGCATTGGAGCAGCTGTATAACTCAATTGAAGAAAGGGAACATTTTATCAACCAGAACAAGGTCTTCGGAGAGTGAAAAACAATACCACAGGAAGAAAGTGCCATATTGGGAGCAATGGTACAGTAAACCTGTCCAGTGCTTCACAAATCAGTAAAAATGATCATTGCAAGGACACAAATGTGGCATTGGGGGAAGCTTACCAAGACAGACTTTTTTTCTTGCTCTCATGCGATACCAGTACTACACTTAAAATATACCCACAACAAATGCAAAAAGTGATGAAGAAGGCAGCATCAGCAATATCATCGAAAGATCAGAACATACGAAGCAATGTGCTGTTGCGGCTTACACAAAAGATATGTTGTTCGACACATGAACAGAAACATATTTCAAATTTCAGAATAGGGTTAGAGTCTTAAGAGAAGCTAAATGGGCCAAACAAAAGAACAGTCCTGACGTTTTCGGTCAACAGCTGAACAAATGCACAAAGGACTTCTCCGTAATAGCTTTAAGAAATATATAACAATTGGAATTTGCCCAAGGAGTGATATTGTCTTTTATACGACTCTCAAACAGTTTCTTTTGCAATAGCGGACACCATAACAGTCAAGTTTGGCTCAGGCATTCTCAGTCTGCATTTGAACGTATTAGTGTGTACATTTGTATTCAGTTAAAAGTATGTTATCATTTTATCATGATTCCAATCCTTGGATTATTTGCACAAGATTCTTGTGTCAAAATCAAGCTCCATTTTTTTCACTGAAGTTTTCTAGAACTATAGGCTAGGTTATACCTTACTGAAAAGTGGACATCATAATTGCCCAAGTATTGGAAAAATTTTACCAGCTTTCTTCAGAACTGGGAGAATTAAAAAAAGCCAGGAATGAAACGCAAGACATTCTTAGTATTGCATCACACGTGCTTGGCTTTAGTGGACTGTTCTTATCTGCTTGAACACCTCAACTGGCCTCAACTTTGTCCTCATTGTTACCTGCAGTCAGATACCATACAATCACGCTTTGGTTGGTTGCATCAACTACAAGTATCTGACACAAAGTAGAAAGTATTCAAAGCCATAGCCCTAAGTGGCAGTGAAACTTTACTGGCCCTTTTATTAAAATTGAACCACGGGAACCAATAAACAACCTGATACAGAGGTTGCCTAGGGCTAAGCCTTTTGTGGCACATGTATGTAGACAAGTCGTACTGTGCCCTTGCTATGGACGTATTAACCGGAAATGGGCAGAATAGGTGGTTTGCAATGTTCCCTCTAAGCTGCTCAGACAGCTGCTCAGACATCCCCGCGCAGCTAAATTGTTTCCCGCGCAGCAGATCAAAATTACCACAAAACAAGCAACGCGTGTTGAATTATTTGTGCAGGAAGACGACAAACTAAATTGTCATGTTCATCTAATAATACCAGATTTACTTTCGTTTCAATTAACGAAGTTCAACACAATTGACACGACAACGTTCATTAAAACTCCATTATAAGTTATCAGCTCAGTGGGTGAGGTTGGTCTAATTTGTAAATTCCACAGGAAGAAATGCCAACCCGCACTCCAAACTCTACAGACAGTGTCCAGAGAAGGTGGCACCATAGGCAGTCTCGCCCGGCCGGCCCGGTGTGTCAAGCGACTCACGCCCTGTGACGCCCGGTGTGCGTTTATTTGAAGCTGGTCTTGAACAGATATGATAGCAGCTGTCACAGGTCCAGTTGCACCCACGAACCACGTTGCCAATCCATGACCCATCCACCTTTACCCGTGTTAAACCAGTTAAGCTGCATCATGCATGTTGTTATCTAGTACCGGCTGCTCCTAACTTAAGCGTTTTTAAATTGCCTCTGCCCTCTGTAGTCATTCCATCATTTGCAGAGAAGTTTCATTGCGTTTGATACTTGTTTCGAATAAACTAGGCCGATTGTAAACAGTTTATTTAGCAATATTATAAAAACCATTTTCATAACTTTAAAATGTCTAAACGAAAACGTTAAGATGACTTGGACACGAAGCATAAAGAGCTGTTACTACTTTTAAATCAGTATGGTTGAAAGAGCTTGTTGAAACTGAAACAGTTGAATCAAAACTGCCAAAGCGTGTGGAATTAGGCAGCATTTTTAATTTTACTGACAGCGACGGTGTTGTATGTAAAATATGTGCCGACGCCAAAACGTGTTGTGATTTTGCGACTGGAAAAACCTGGGGTTTGTGGAAATTGGATTATCTGAAGAGACATATAACCAATTGCCAAATTGAAAAGAATTCAGGCTGGAGCTGGAATAAGCTGCTTGCTCACCGAGTCGGAAGATGATCGACAGATGCGGATGGAAGTGAATGATAGGCAACAAAGTAAAGGTGAGCAAGTGAAGATTCTTATAGACAATGTGTTATTGGGTCTTTCAATGTATGCATCGATGCTGTCAGTTATGGATATTCATGATCACATGGCAAAATACTTGAAACTGCCCGATAGCTGGCATAGTAAAAATTATGCATTTGAGTTCGTTGAATGTATCGACTCAGTAGTCAGAGAAACATGCATGCAGGAAATTCGAGGGTACTTGTCGGTTTTACGACCCCGAAAATTCTTCATATATTACGTGATTTAAAATCCCTCATATCCATCAATCCAACTACTATTTATGCAAAGAATTATTTTCATCAATCCAACTTCCATTTGCGCAGGCAGACAAGATAAATAATAAAATACGCTAAAATACAAGATATATTCAATTGAAAACTTAGTTTCATACATCCAGCTTCTATTTATGGGAAAAATTATTTCTATCAATCCAGCTTCTGTTTAAACACAGGAATGTTTTCATCAATCCCACTTCCATATCGGGAAACAATTTTTTCATCAATCCAGCTTCCATTTTAAAGTGGCGATACGAAGAATTTTTGGGGGGTCGTAAAACCGACAAGTACCAATTCGAGAGTCTGAGTTCCATACATTAATTGTCAACGAAAGTACGGACATATCGGTAACCAAGATGCTGATTATCTACATTAAATATCGTCCTGTAGCAATGAAATGTCACCGCACAGTTTTTGCTGGTATGGTAAAACTTACCGCCTGCGACAGTCAGTCTATTTTTTTCAACTATCAAAGTGTTTTATTTGAAAAATGATCTGATTTTTTTTTAAATGGTCATGTTTACGTCTATCAGTTATGCTTGGAAAAAGAAATGGTGTGGCAGCAATGATCCGTGCCCAGGTTCCCCATTTGACTGAGCAGCATTGCGTGGGTCACAGAGAAGATTTAGGAATCAACGATGTGTGGAAAAAGGTTTCCCTCATGAAAAATGTCGAGACACTACTTCGGACAGTTTATACTGTCTTCAGCCGATCGAGTGTAAAAAAAAGCTGCATTCGAAGAGTGGTCTAAGCCTTGATAAAAAACTACGACATCCTGATCGACTATTTTGCAAAGCAGGTGGAGGAAGATAACGACCCAATTGCAAAATATTGTTTGAAAGAGCTGCAGAACCCCCAATTTCACATTGCTTTAGCCGTCTTGAATGAAGTTTTGGCGGAGCTGGCTGATTTGTGCAGTTTTTTCAAAGAAGCTGCATCACAACCATCGAGGCTGTACAGTTTGCCAAAGCCAAAATTTGTAAACTAAAATCGCAATATTTGGAAGGTGTGGTTCACTGGAGCGAGACAGTGAAGACATTGTTGTCAACAGCTGGCTATGTTGACGCAGATACAGCTTCGATCTTAAGGTTCATTGAGCGTGTTTGTCTTCATTTACAAGAAAGATTTCCAGATGGTGAATTAAAAGAATGGGTAGCGTTTGACACGCAAGCAATTCAGACACAAACGAACTTTGATTATGGTAAAGAGGAATTAATCAAGTTAGCCACTAAATACGAACAGTTATTGTCTCCAGATACTACACCAGAGAAACTGCACTCAGAATATACTGAACTCAAATTTATTTTGAAAGAAAAACTACAATCTGGAACATTAAAAACTTTTGCCGACGTTATTAGCTTTGTGCTAACAGACGAGAAATTTTCAACGGTAGCAACATTGGTGGATATATGCGGATGTTTGTGGTTTGTGTGAAAAACTGAGAAGTAAAATTAAATTATGTAGCGATGCAACAGAGAAGAATAATATGATAACTGAGTTCATGGTGCATAAACGACGAGCAAAGTACTTTTATACACTAATCAATCGTGATGATGTTCTTGAGCCTTGTCTTACAGTAGCTTTTGATATGCAACAGAATCAACCTCTTCCTAAAGTTTCGGTATCTGAAGCTTTCTATGCTAGACAACTTTGGGTGTACAACTTGACATTTGTTATCCACAAGGGTAGAACCCAGAATAAAGATCAGGTTTTCATTTACACGTGGGACGAAACACAATCTGGTCGAGACTCTAATCATGTGGCTAGTGCACTGTTGCATCTTCTGATCAATCTCGACATACCAGCCGGTGTTAATAAAATTCGGCTGTTCAGTGATGCATGTGCATCACAGAACAGAAACAGTACTATTTATATGTATTTGCCATTATTTCTGCACAGTAGTCAAACCAAATTTTGTCATTGAACATTACTTCCCAGTCAGAGGCCATTCTTTTCTACCCCCTGATAGAGTATTCGGCAGGATGGAAAAAGTGTTCCGTAAAATTGAGGTGTTCCTAATACCAGCCGACTATCATAAAATATACGAGGATTTCGGTGTTGTTCGGTTATTAGGAAGAAACTGGAATCTCTTTGACTATAAGGTGCAGGCTCATAAGTTACTGAAGGAAAACTTAGGCTTGGGGATTGCTCAGGTAAAGGTTATTAGATTCCAGAGTGGCAAGGTTGGTGTCAAAAATGTGTATAATGGGGAGTTCAGTTGGCACATCATTGGAAAGAGAGGCAAAAAGATTAACTCTCTTCAAAACACACCACTTGCTTTAGAGAGTTCGGTGAAGCCAGCAAAAGCTTCTGATGTTGCTAAGCTCCTGGTTTCAGCTGGTGTGCTTTTGTCTTCAAGACAAGATATTCAGTCTTTTTACGCTTCGGTATCAAGTGCAGTTTCTGTCGATGCCAGTCCTGACATTGGAAGTGATGATGATGTCGACATATTGGAAGAGTTTGATAGTTGTGAAGCATAGTTTATCTGAAATGAACACTCCATGTTACTAGTTCATAAGTTTATTGCCATATTTGAAGTTCTGACATTTCCAATATGTCGGCATCATCATCATTTTCAGAGTATGATAGTTGTGAAGTGGAGTTTCTCTTAAAGTTATTGATGTTTGGTTATGTGCAGCGCAATGTCATGTTTTCGTTATTGTGGTTACAGATAGTTTTAAGCATATTAAAGCGAAATGAACACTCCATGTTACTAGTTCATAAGTTTATTGCCATATTTGAACTTCAAAACCAGTTAAGTCCGAACAAAACTTACTATATCACTTCTTAATAACAAGCATGATTTCATTAATGAACAGTAAATATAGTGTTTCGTAATGGGCTATGTCCATAAAAAAATTTGAACCAATTAAATTATCAATTACCTTAAAAAACACAAAAATCACTTTTCCCAAAAAAGACAAAAATAGACTTAACCGTTTTTGGAATTAAGCCCTTCAATTCAGAATATCTAGGACATGTAACTCCTGATAATGGAACCTCCAAAAGTATACACAAGGCTATTTGTTCATTTTTCCTTGACAATGATGTTGATACTTCCAACATTGTTGCCATAGGTTGCGACGGTAGCAATGTCAACACTGGTGCACTCGGTGGTGTTATAATCCACTGGTTCCTATTCATGCTCCATGCAAATGAGCTACCTCTGCGCCATCTCTTGCAGAAATTAGACGGAGGGACCCACGGTCCAAAAGCTTTTTCAGGCGATATTGGCAGGGCTCTGATGAACTGCGAGACACTGCCGGTTGTATCCTATGTGCCAATACCTCTGGCCATGTGTCCAAATATGGAATCGATTGAACTCAGTACGGATCAGAAATACCAGTATAGCATTTGTATTGCTGTTGCCATAAGCGCGTGTAGTTCTGATCTTGCTTTGCAAAAGCCAGGACCAGTCTGTCACTCTAGATGGCTGACAACAGCCAATCGTATACTAAGATTATACATGGCCACTGAAAACCCAACAGATAACCTGCTGACACTGGCTACATTTGTGATGTCAGTCTATGCACCAATGCGGTTCCACATAAAGAGAAAGTCTGCATGCACGGAGGGATCGAAGCATCTGTGGAGAATGATAAAGTACTCTTGGATAGTAACATTCGGACACTATTGCCACTACGATAAATCGATTCCTTGACCTTGATAATGTTAACTTTGATACTTCGATTGTTTTTGTAGCTTACCTATGACCTGATATATACTGTTTTCTGTGTTGGCGCCATTTTTGGCCGCCATCTTGGTTAAAATGCATTCTTGAGGGGTGACCCCATGGTCGGATCGCGTGTCTCCTACCCTAAATCATTACCATATGACCAAACCTAAGTACACAGAAAGTTTGGTGCTTTTGTCCAACCGGTCCCCCTCATCTTGCTAACAGCCCTCACTACCTGTCATATGCAAGGAACAGAACGATGTATTCGTCTTGTGACTGAAGCGGCCGCATCAGTATGCGGTACCATGGCAAAAGATGGATTTATTCGTGGAAGAATTGCATCACGGAAATTGATGAAAACATTTAACACCAAGTCTGACTTTCGATTCAATTAACTGCTTCATAGAAGAGCAAGAAAGTGCATTTAGCAATATTACGTTTAGTAATTTGCAAGACTGAAACGCGTAGAACTTGAGTTGTCCTGGGGCAGCATAAGAAATAATTTTACATTTATAATAATTCAACGTGTTATAATTAACACTCAAATACAACTTCTCCACACCAGGACGAAAAGAATTGTAATTTTTGGAAATGTCTTATGTTCACTCCACCCTACAGTACAGTACCCCACAAGTACAACAAATGCCAAAATTGATGGAGGTAACATCAGCAATATCATCGGTAGAACATAAGGAGCAAAGTGCTGTAGTGGCTTACACAAAAGCTATGTTGTTTTACACATGGACAGAAACATCTGTCAAATTTGGGAATAGGATTGGAGTCTTAAGACAAGCTATTCATTCATTCTGGAAATTTATATAGCGCCCCTTCAAGAAATCTATTCAGGCCAAACTCGAGAACAATCTGGACTACTTCGGTCAACAGTTGAACAATTACATGTTTATTATTGCCGATCATTACTGCTAGAATTCATTGTGCTACTGTTTTATTTCGGGCTGAACTATGATTTACGTCCATCTGCGTTTTATAGTCCCTTAGGGCCTAACTAGTTGTCGACATGAGTAATAATACCAGTCTTTCTCAACTCACTGAAATGGTTTAAATTCCACTTCATTGCATCGCTTGACGAACACAATGACTTTAAAGCATAATAATACTGCTGCTTAGAAGCAACTTAACTATTATTATTACTGGTTTCACTTAACTATTATTATTACTACAGGTTTATGCTGTTTATTTGCGGTTTATTGATTTATTTTGGAAATGTGTAAATTTTCTTCGTATAGCAAAAAGTCAAAAGACCAGTACTATGGAAAGTAAAGTGGCCAAATTACTGAACTCGTTTGGTGGAATTTCTGGGTCAATGCCGGCAGAGGCAACAGATGTAATCATGGATTATTTCTGTGAGATGGGTGACAACTCTGAAAACGACAGTGAAAGTGACAGTGATGATGGATTTATACCAACTCCAGCTTCCACTAGTTCTGCTGACACCGTACAAACTCCGGCATTTAACAAACCTCTCATCGGAACTAGCATGATATCAATCGACATCAGCCCTACAGATGAGCTTCATAACAAAGAAGATGAAGCTGTTAACCAGTTCATTCTTGATGGTTGTGGATGTTCTCAGCTTTGCCATGATAAGTTTTCCAAAGATATGTTGTTACATTCACGCTTGGATTGTCAAGCAATGGATTATTATGACTCTGACCACGTCAACCACTTTCATGTGATGTTAATGGGAATTTTCAATACTAATGTTTGTGACTTTGGAACAGTAGGAGAGAAGTCGAAGCACAAGTCGACTGAACGTGTCCTAAGTCGATTTCAGCCAATGTTTCATAGAGTACCCGTGTGTATGTCAATGTTCCTGTTTGTTTTTCACTGCAGTCTGAAAGTTTTCAAGACTGTGAGAAAACAGTTCAGAAATAATGGACTAGAGCCAAAGGTCCATGGCAATGTCCACGGAACTGCAAGTAGGAAAGGATTTGATGCGGCAGTAGTGTTTCTTGTGAAGACCTTCATCCAGAATTACGCAGAACATTTTGGCCTCATTCTGCCAGGTCGTGTTGCATCATTCAGTAACGCAGACCTGATGATACTACCAAGCTTCACAACAAAAGCTCACCTTTACAGATGTTACCAGAATGCTTGCAAAGATGGTGGGAGCAAGTATGTGTCACATTCTTACTTCAAGAGTGTTTGGCGGAACCAGTTACCTAATATTGTTGTCGAGAAGCCTCGTACAGATTTATGTGCCCAATGTCAGCAAAATTTCACATCTCTTGGTCACCTACGGACGTTAGATGATGATGTGAAACAAAACCTGTAGCAGAGATCTGTTGACCACCTCAGTGAAGTTACAAGAGAGCGAAGTCTGTACCAGAAAGATGTACATACTGCTAAGCAGAGTCTTGCAAGCCAGTCATCCCTGTCTCCTGACAATTTAATTTCTCATGAACCAAACTCACAGGATCTTGTCTCACATTATTCCTTTGACTATGCACAACAAATCCAGATCCCACATAATTCACAGCAGGTTGGGCCGTTGTACTTTCTGGCTCCATACAAAGTTGCTTTGTTTGGAGTCGCATGTGAAGCTGCTTCAAAAATGGTGATGTATGCCATTCCAGAGGTTGCAGTTGTCGACAAGGGGTCAAATAGTGTTATTAGTTTTCTCCATCATTTCTTTTCCTCTTTTGGATATGGGGAGAAAACGGTGCACCTCCGCGCAGATAACTGCACTGGACAGAACAAGAACCGTTTCATGGTTGCGTATCTGTGCTGGAGAGTGCTTTGTGGTTTCCATAGTAAAATTACTCTCAGCTTTCTACCTGTTGGTCACACAAAGTTCTATCCAGACATGGGATTTGGCATCTTCAAGAGGCACTTGAGAGTCTGCTCTGTCAACACGATGGATGAGGTTGCACAGTAGGGTGGAGTGAAAAATTTTTTTTCCGAATTTGAAATTCCGTTAGCGATCAAAAGTTGCGTATGGTATCACAGAATTGCTACAAAAAATTTGAAATTTTTATGTTGACGTCTTCTGCCCTCTACCGGACGATTTTAGGACGCCATATTGATTTTCAGTACTGTCAGGCAATTTAGCCTGCAATATTTCATGTTTACGTCAACCAAAGTGATAGAATTCCATCATCGTGACGTGACCTAAACTATTATGTATTCTTAGTAGTATTCGTAGTATTCTTTAAATACATTCTGATAGAATTTCATTTTCTTAGCAAACTGTAGAAGCAAAATGGCTGAGAGTCGCTTAAGACTTAAGAGAAAAGTGAGCATCTGTCCAATATTTGGAGTTGCAAAGCGAATGAAACTAGATGTCTTACCAACTATTCGAGATCTTCTTGAGGACTACCAATGGGTAAGGCGTGATTTACGTAAACACCCAGTTAAAGAGCCCGAAGCATTCAAAATTGTCAGTGTTCTAGTAAAAAAAGTGAAAGAAATTTGGACACGGGCCTCTGTCCCGACTGTTACGATAGATCGAATCACTAAACTTGTGCGAATCCATCATGATCAGTATCTAAAGTTAATCCGATACCCCGCATGTAAAAGAAGTGCCAACTACGAGCAGAAGGTCGCAAAATTCAGAGAACATGCAATAAATACGTTGTTTGACATTGCCAGTTGCAAGTGCTCAGATCCAGCCGCATGTAGATGTCCAAAAGAAGGAAAGATTCCGGTGGAAGAAAGACAATTTCTAAAAGACCAAAGAACTGTAAGGCCAAAACAAAATATAGGTGTGTTTCCGGTAACAGTGGTTTTAAAAACTGGGTAGGTAGGTAGGAAAAACATTTTATTTTGTAAAATATTTTTATGCAATGCTGCATCGTTGTATAATAATAAACGAATACATCGTCATCATATTTCACCTTGCTAAGCAATGCTGTAATAAAAAGGCAGTTTGACGGCACAAAAACTGCATGCTGCACACTAGGAAAGTTGATAAAGTTTAGGAGTTTGTGTTGTAACACTGACTAAAAGGTTAAATTCATGTGTCAATAAAAAAAAAATTTGAAAAAATTTTAAAAAAAATTTTTTTTTTAAAATTATTTTTTTCAAACAAAATTTTTTCACAAAATTTTCCCAGTCGGGCCTAAAAAAGTGAGTCGGTCGGGTTACCGGAAACACAACATTATTTTGTTTTGGCCTAAGGACAATGATGATAGGGTCAATCGACCGGCCGAAAACAGAAAAACTTATGCTTAGAGCACAACGAAAGAAGGACGAAGCGATGCGACTTACATCAAGCGGTGCTTCAACATCAAGGTCGGTTGATGAGCTTGATGAACATTATTCATCTGACAAAAACCTTGAAGGTGACGAAACCGATAATGGATCTTCAGCAGGCAAGGAAGAAATGGAAGACAAAAAAATCGCCAAAACTCAACACTCACAACAAAGACGACGACTGACGAACACGGCACAAGCGTCAGAGAGATATGGAATATCTGACAGAGCAGCAGCAGACATTGCTTCGAGCCTACTTACAGATTTCGGAATAGTAACAACTGGCGATAAATCTGAGGTTATTGACCGTTCCAAACTCCGAAGAGAAAGAAAAAGACTGCGTGAAGATTTGCTTCAGGAATCCGCAAGCCATTCTTCGGATCTTCGCGGTCTATACTTCGACGGCAGAAAAGACAAGACTCTACTGCAGGAAAATATTGGAGGTAAGTTACATCGCAGGACTGTTATTGAAGAACACATAGTATTGATTGAAGAACCCGACTCGAACTATTTGGGACATATTGCTCCAGTGCGTGGCAGTGCTGAGTGTATAAAGCAGGCCATACTGGATTTCTTCGAAGAAAGAAATATAAGCATGGAATTATTGGCTGTCATGGGATGCGATGGAACGGCTGTCAACACAGGACATAAGGGTGGTATTATCAGATTGTTAGAAGTACATCTTAAGCGTCCACTCCACTGGTTCATATGCCTATTACATACCAACGAGCTACCGTTACGTCACCTCTTCGAGCAACTTGATGGCAGTACTACCGGACCACGAAGCTTTTCAGGCGAACTTGGAACACAAGTTCAACGATGTGAGAACATGCCAATGGTTAAATTCCAGCAAATTGAATGCGATTTACAAGTGCTACCTGACTCTGTTCTGCAGGATCTCAGTACAGACCAGAGATACTTGTACGACATGTCTCAAGCTGTATCTAGTGGTATATGCGATGAGGCACTGTTGCATCGAAGTCCTGGAAAACTAGTAATGTCTCGTTGGTTGACTTTGGCTAACAGAATACTACGCCTATACGTTGCCACGAAAGAGCCAAGCAACTGTCTCTCGACAATTACTGAGTTCGTTTTGAAAGTTTACGCCCCTGTTTGGTTTGCAGTAAAGTCCAAACCCTCCTGCAAAGATGGTGCGAAGCATCTGTGGATGCTTGCTAACAAATCACGATACTTGCCTGATTATTTAAAGTCAATAGTTGATCCAGTTATTCAGAGAAACGCCTTCTTTGCTCATCCTGAAAATGTACTTCTTTCAATGATCACGGATGAGAGGAAATCAATTCGAGAATTAGGAATCAGAAGAATAATGAAGGCGCGATCGAGTAAGAAGCCTCAGAGAGGAATTCGCATATTTCACCCCCAAGTTTGAACTTTCATGCAGCCGACTATACAGAATTAATTGACTGGCAGTCATGTGAAGTGACAGAGCCACCTCTAACGAAGGACATAAATGATGACGACCTGGAACAGTTGATCCACAATGCCGACGACTCCGCGATTGATTTACTTCACTTTCCAAAGTTTCCATGCCATACTCAAGCAGTCGAGAGGTCTGTCAAGACAGTTACAGAGTCATCATTGCTGGTTGTTGGACAGCATGCAAGAGATGGATTAGTTCGCGCAAGACTTGAAGCTAGAAAGATAATGCCAACATATGAAACAAAGCGTGATTTCAATACTAAATAATTACATACAGAACTCCACTAATAGCCAATTCCAGGATATGGACGCCATTTTGTCCGCCATTTTGGTTTTCGTGCAGTGCTACCTGAATGACATTGGCTTCATCATATTTGTTGACCTCGAAAATGTTGACTCAGACCCTGAAATCATGATTCCATTGCATACATGACTTCATCAATTGCCATTTTAAGATTCTGGCCGCCATTTTGTCCGCCATTTTGATTTTTTGAAGTGCTACATATATATCTTTGATTCCATTGCATTCCTTGAACCCTATAATCTTAATTTAGAGCCTAAAGCCGTGTTTCTGTCACATAAAATGCTTTACTTTTAGTCATCTGAAGTAATTGGCAGCCATTTTGTCCTTAAATCGTCCGGTAGAGGGCAGAAGACGTCAACATAAAAATTTCAAAATTTTTGTAGCATTTCTGTGATACCATACGCAACTTTTGATCACTAACGGATTTTGAAATTCGAGAAAAAATTGTTTTTCACTCGGATTCACTCCACCCTATTGCACAGTGTATCACTGATAGCAGTCCACTATCCAAGATGCTGATCCCACAGCTGGTGGGTAACGAAAAAGGACACATCTTTGTACCGACTTACAACTGGCAAGAGAAGTTTTCATCTGTCAAAGCTATTCCAGAACTAAAGAAATTTCATCATCTTGTTTTTGAGGCTCAGCATCCTGGAACTGTGAAGTGCATGGTGAGTTCTGCAGATGAAGATACAGTCTCTTTCACCATTTGTCACGCGGATCTGCTGTCAAGTTCTTTGCCAAACACATTGTCGTCACTAGGTTTGTCTGCACAGCGAAAGTCATATTTACATTCTAAAATCAGACCATACTGTCCAGACTATGCAAAAGATATCCTCTGTCCGGCTCCAGAGACTGGTTGCCAACCAGAACCAGACGCATGCAGCAGTGCTTCACCGGAACCAGCGGCAGACAGTATCATGATTCAGCCTTCAGCTACGATCATCAGACCTCAATCAGATGCTATAGTAGTGGAGCATGCTGAAGAACAATGCCTCCCAGTTGCCAAACGCAAGAGTCCAACCTGTTCCTACTGCAAAGCAGTTGGACATCGGAATTCAGTGCGCAATGGCATTTTTACATGTCCACTGCGTCGCTCTGTTAATAAAGACGATTAACATAATTTGAGTGTATAAAGCCAGTTTTGGTACTTTTTTCAACATTACAGCTGGAGATAATTTCAGATTATCATTTGACAGCCAGATTGTTCATTTATTGGCCACTGACTTATTGCATTTGTGTAGGGTGACATTTTCATTTTTTTCAGGAAAAAAAGCCATTTTATGGCAATAAAACACTGAGAAATTTCTTTACTGCCTATTATTTGACTCAAGTGCTGGACTCCGTTATGAAGTATATGCTACACTGAGCTGAAATAAATGCTCAGCTGTATAACTTCCAAGATATGGATATGCTGTGAGCATTCTTAACTTTAAATGAGTTTTACCGAAAATCGCATATTTCGGGTAATTCACGTTCTAAAATCTACAGATAAATCAATTTGACTCCCAGCATGTAACATTATAATTATCATTATTTTCAGAATTTTTTGCTGAATATGGTGGTATGAATAAGTCCAATACCGGCTAAGTGGTCCCTTTTCATATGTCGCATCACATATAACAACTAGAAATGTACAAGGTGTGTTATTGTCTTTTATACGATTCGTAATTTGTATGAAACTCTGAATCAGTTGCTTTTGCAATCCGGACACCTTAGCATTCATGGCTCAGGTTACTTCAGGTATTCTTCTGATTTGAACGTATTAGCGTACACGTGTATTTAGACCAAGAGGAACGCAATGTGGTCGAAATGACGACGGTCATGGAAGAGCAGGAAAGCAAGAGCGCCGAGAAAAGGGAGGAAAGAAGGAGGCAACATGTATTATAATTTAGCATGATTCTATTCCTTTGGATTATTTGCACAAGATTCTTGCGTCAAAATCACTCCTCATTTTTTTCATGGCAATTGGAAGATTTCTATCGCCAACCTTCAGAACCTGAACTACAACAGTTCAATTAAAAAATGCAACACTGATATTAGCAAAAGCCTTCAGGTCAGCAACCTAGGCTAGCAGCTACTTATACAAACAGAGGCAGAATGAAACACCAAGGGTAAACAGGAATGATTATGCAACAATGCATATCCATTGCACCTCTGCACCCCTCCACATAGAGACCCAATACTTTCAACACCCCACTCAAATCCACTACACCTCTATTCAATCAAGTCGTCAGCGGTCCACTACCTATTGGTAGAGAGGAAACTGGGACTAACCAGGAAAGCCAACAGAGTCCAACACCATACCAGAGAAATGCATACGTCAGGAGGACGCCATACCATTCATTACGACACCAAAATCGCAATACCACCAATACAAATTCCATTCCACAACTCGATTTTTGAGTCACTCACCGCCGCCCCCGCCATACTACTACCCCGGGAGTTGGAACCCGGACACATGCGCCTCCTCCTGGATTGCTTGGTACATCAGCGCCCCTACCGGATCCTTCGACATCCAAGATACCACCAAGAAATGGAGATCAATTACCTCCCACTATGCCAGAGTATGTGCTACTGGTACCTGCTGAGCACACAGAACTATAGGTTAGGTAATACTTTACTGTGTTGAGTTTACTTCTGATTTTAATTCTATTGGATTATCTATGTAAACAACTGTCAGATTATTTGATTATTTGAAATGGTCTATGTGTAGGGTTTGGACGTATAAATGTTTACATCATGATTGCTGAGGTATTGGAAAGATCTTGCCAGCTTGCTACAGAAGAGAATAATTTTTTAAAAGCCAGGATTGACACACGAGACATTCTTAGTATTGTGTCACACATGCACGGCTTTGGTGGACTGTGCATCTTATCTGCTTGACCACCTCAATTGGCCGTAACTTTGTGTCACAAAAGGCGTTAAATCAAATTTATTACGATTGAGCTAGACAGGAAGGCAGGGAGAACAGAGAAGAGTTAGCTGAAAGATGGGCGCCATTGTTTCAAGTAAATGGTAGCCTAGAGATTTTTAAACTGAGTCCAAACCTCTCAGTTTATGCTTTCGGGTAAGAAGTAGAATAGTTTTAATTCTTTCTGGTGGTTTTGATTTGGTGTGTGAATTTCATTTCACACAAACATGTATGGGTGACGCCTACTGTAACAGAGGGGCATGTGTCTATTGCAGAAGTGTAATTAACTTTTATATCAGTTTCTGGGAAGCATCTCTCATTAGCTCAACTTTGGTGAAACAAGCAGAAAGAATACTGGATGGTGACGGAGAAATTGTCAAGGGTTTAATATTTTTGTCAGAGGAAAATTTGTTTGGGTGGTTCTTCGACAGTCGGACGAGTGAGAGAAGTGGTAACAACCTTGATTTTTGGTCTGAAGGTGTTTTTTACGATTCAAGGCTAAAAAACTTTCTAACCAGAGAGTTAAAAGTTGGAAGGAAACTGGATGAGTCAGCACAAGTGTTCTACAGTAGGATGCAGACTTCTGTGTTTGCCATTTTACAATATAATAGAGTGGCATGTAAATAGCTAGAGAGTTGTAAATGTTGCATAAGAAACTTCGGTGACTGAAATTCAAAGAAACTGAACCGAAACAAAAACAATACTTAACTGTATTAAAACACTGTGTGAATAGTTGCTGAAAGGTTTATTTAGGTCAAAGTGAACATAACCAGTGTACTAGTTTGCCACCAGCCCTTAAGCGCTTTAAATTTCTGAATTCCAAATTGCTTTCGCAGAAATCTGCAGCAGCAGGAGTGTCGGGGAACATGGACACTGTGACCGGACATATAAACCGATACGTTGCCGACATAGCGGAAGTCGGCGTAACAAATGCCATGGATTTCTGGAAGGGTAGACATGGCTCCTACAACAAGATTGCCCCAGTAGCAGAAGACCTTCTGTCTGCACCCGCCTCCCAAGCCTATGTAGAAAGGATCTTTTCTTTGTGTGGGTTGCTAACTTCCGGGCGCCGCAATAGGATGCATAAATCATTAGAAATCAGAGTTTTTCTGAAGCTCAACCAAAACATTTGAAGTTGGGCATCTAGCCACGTATGATGTTTGAGCTGACTTGCAGCTTTTGTATATTTGCACTGTTATAGAGAAATCAGACTATTTCTCAAGCTGGACAAAAACGTTCTAAGTTAGGCATCTAGCCATGTAAGAAGTTCGAACTGACTAGCAGCTTTTGTATGTGTGCACTGTTATTTGATAGTGGAGTTTGAAAAAATAGCTTTGTCAGAACTTGAATTAGAACTGAAATTATTTCAGAACTTGAATTAGAACTGAAATTATTTCAGAACTTGAATTAGAACTGAAATTATTTCAGAACTTGAACAAGAACTGAAATAGGAATTATTTTCAGAATAGAAATAGAATTAGAACTGAAATTAGAGCCTTAGAACTGAATCAGAATTGAAATTGGGAATTAATTTTAGAACTGAAATATCACTGCAGTGTAGATTACTATATTAGGTTTTGGGTAATTAATCTACAGCTAGGGCAAAGTGAACATTTTGAACCAAGGGATTTGAACTCACTCACAATATGGGAAACCACATTTGTGACACCCTCCCTGGTCATCTGCAGTCTGATGCTGAAGAATCACGATTTTGGTTGGTTGCGTCAACTATCTGGAGCCAAGTAGAAAGTATAAAACACAACCTCTCCCGGTAACTAGAAGTATGATAAATACATGATGGCGCAGATCAGACACCGGGTAACCTCCTCGCTTTCTTCATCAAGGCAGTTGGACCCTCAGAGAACTTTCAACCAACAACCCTCACTCAGTGGTTATGCCATTGCTTAGTCAGGTTGTAAGGTACAACTACCAAAAGCTACCAGAGAACAAGTCGGGACCAGCTATGGCGGTCATTAATATCAACCAATAACTCAAGAACCACATACCCATGGGCTTCAGAAACCGTCCTTCACTTTATCATCATAATAAGCAAAACCATAATTTGAGAAGCAAATCCAGACCGTGACAACATGATGCTTGGACACAACAGGTCAAACTAATGCAAGCAACACAACACACAGTGGCACGCTGGTTCAGACTAACATTGATCCTGCCTACAACCAAGTACGACCTGGACTTAGTACACATCAAGAACCGAGGAATAGCTTCCCACATTCTGCAACTTCGAACCACATGGAAGGATTCACGTTTCTGAGACATACTTTTAACTAAAAACGAAGGAACAGATCCAGGAAACAGAAAACTTCCTTATTAAGCACGTAGATACTTAAGAAAATCCTTGTGTTAACAATCTGTCCAACTATAAACTGGTTTTGAAACAACTGTTCTGAATAAAGGGTCTAACTTCATATAAACTGATAACCACAGTAACCATATGAAAGAAAATATTGAGCCCCAAATGACTATGCACCATACGAACTCAAACACAGATACCAACACCTAACTCTACTCTAAACCATTCAGTTTCTCTGAAGAAGACCATGTTGTCGAAATGCGTCAGAATTTATACTAAATGTGGAATTTTCTCTTAGAAATTAATATACGTCACCGAGTTCCATCTGTAAAACCACGATGTACGGGATAGACCACAATGAACGAGAAGCTAGCTTCCGAACAATTGCACACATAACGGCAAACTGTCATGTTAAATACCAAACAACAGTCAGAGACACAGAAAGTATGTTACAGGCAATAGACAGATTAAGTAATCGCATGGACAAACGTTGAACATGATTGTCTCAACTATTTGAAACTTTTTCTTGGTGAAAGTGTCATGAAACAAATTGTCAGTGAGCCAGACAAACAGATCAGCCAACCATTACTGTGGATGACTTACAGGCGTTTTTGACAATTCTCATACTACACAGTCTCAAGTATAGAAGAGGTGCAACTTGTCTATGAATACTGAATGATAAGTTCTATCTGTCCTATTCTGTCCGAATATACATCTATCATGGCTGCTGAAGTGTCTAGCAATACGACGAAAGCGCTCCGGCTTCTTCAAACTTCATTGAAGAGCAATTCCTTGATTTTTATTAAACAAATTACACCAAACATAACGCTTCGAGTGATTTACTTTTGACTAATACATGTTCGCTTTGAGTGATATGCTTTGACGAAAACATGGAAGCTAGATCGCTTGTGTGAATCCTGGGCAACACACCTGTATCACGGGATATTCAGATATTGTACGCTGTTAACTGGGAGCAATAATCAGATTTGCAGCTATTGCCCTCTAGTGAATGTCAATGAAGCTTGTATTTCAAGTTGCAGTGAAAAATTCATTACCAGTAGTGTACCTTACTTACAGAAATGTTGATGTTATCAGCAGAATATAAACAATAATATCGACTGTGTGTGTGGAATTGTTTTCTTGCTTGTTTTGAGATATATTGATCAATCAAAAGGTTAGTAAAGTTATATTATTATACTTCCACATTAGGAAAATGAATTTTTGGTTTGAGTTATGCTATAATCGTGTAAAATGTAGAAATTAGGTTTGTTGCCCACAGTTCACACTGTGTCCATGCTTGGGCATTTTGCCCTACAGACGTCATGCTGTCTGAATGGCAGGCAACTACAGTAACAAATCAATGATAAACATGATATAAATACACGTTATGAATTCCTTAATAGAATTTTCATTTTATATTCGTGACTTTGCTGTGTGATGTTGAGAAACAAGTGGTTTTGGGTTTTTTGTGTGTCCCCAACCCGCTGACGTAAGCCTTCGTAAATCGTTGTATAATCATGTGGTTACATTTATTTTCATTATTGTGCTGCAGATGAATCCAGCAAGTTTCTACGGAAAGAAAAACGTCTGTGTACGTGCCCTTCCACCAAGTCTGAAGACAGTGAGTTGGAGTCGGAGAATGATGACGAAAATCCTGCTGCTCGAAACAACTCTTACAAATGTAATTCAGGCAGCGATTCAGATAATGGACCTCTGATCATGCATTTAAAAGGTAAAGCTGCAAGTAAGAAAGTCTCTTGGAAAACGGCAAAGCCGGAAAAGGTGAAGTCCCCTGATATTGCATTCACTGGTGCACAGTATGAACCTGAAGAAGTCAAGCTCCTGATAGAATATTTCCATGATGTTTTTGATAAGAACATCTCAGGAAAATTGTAAATAAATCGAACATCTACTCTGTCCAGTGGAATCCCAACAAGCCACTGGATTTAGTGGAAGCTGAACTGGAGAGCAGTTCATTGGAATTTTGTTTATGAGTAGTGTTGTGAAAATGCCAAGAGCACGACTTTACTGGAGCACAGACATGCGCTATGAGAAAATTGCCAGTGTGATGACCCTCCGGGGATTTGAAAACATAAAGCGTTTTCTGCACTGTAATGATAACTCCTCTCGCTCTGTTGGCTGCACAGACAAACTGTATAAGCTACGTCCTGTTGTCAATGATCGGACATCGAAGTTCAACCTTGTAACTGCAGCTGAGAAACTGAGCACTGATGAGCAAGTGGTGCCATTCAAGGGATCATCAGCATCGAGGATATACAATCCAAAGAAGCCCAAGAAATGGGGATATAAGATTTTTGTCCTCTCTGGTGTTGATGGTTTGGTGCACAATACAGACGTGTACAGTGTACACTGGAAAGATTGAGGCCTGTCCAGGTCAACCAGATATCCATGCATCAGGCAATATTGTTCTCAAACTACTTTCCCCAATTGCACGCCATGTTTGGCACAAAGTGTACTTTGATAACTGGTTTACCACTCCAAAACTTCTTACAACACTCTGGAAGCAAGGGATTGCATGCTTGGGAACCGTGAGGATCAACCATGTTCAGGGCTTTAATATGCTTAGTGATGCCGACATGAAGAAAAAAGGCAGAGGAACAACAGAGATCAAAACAGCTACAGTCGATGATGTTCAATCGAGAGCTGTACACTGTACAGTGGTTCGATAATTAAATAGAGGTGTTGTGCTGCTGAGCTCCTTTGCTACAGCGGAACCTGTTCACATCATACAATGGTGGGATACGAAGAAAAACGAGTATGTGCAGATCAAGTATCCGTCAGCTGTGCAACTGTACAACCAGTTTATGGGTGGGGTTGATCTGTTGGGATTCTTTGCTGGCATTATATAGAATACCTGTGCAATCAAAGAAGTGGTACCATCGTCTGTTGTGGCATTTTCGGGATCTATCTGTTGTCCAGAGTGGGCCGAAGTACCATCGAGATGTCGTCGAGAATCAAGTCCCCACATCGCAGCAGTTACCGTTATTAAAATTCAAGCTGAACATTGCTGAATCTTTGATGAAACCTGGCAAGACAGCAAGACTGAAACGAGGACGCCCATCACTGTCTGTTGATGAAGCTCATAGGGCAAAGGCAGCGTTGCCGATTACAGCGGTTCGCACCGACAGTTTGAACACTGGCCCATGTATAGTGACAAAAAAGGCAGATGCAAGTTACCCGGCTGTAAATGAATCCCAAAAGTGAAGTGTGAGAAATGCCATAACTTACAAAATTTGGCAAATAAAAATTTTTCTATCAAGTAACTGTGTTTGCCAAAGCTTATTTAACACATCTTTACTAACATATTTTTTCTTCAAAAAGCCTTTATTTGTGCAATGTAGGGTAAACTCCAAGGACTCCTCTGCAGGGACAGAATGACCCTAAAGGAACCCTCCCTATTACACCTATGCTGAACCTGTACAATGGGGATACTAATACAGATAAAAACATGGACGTGCTGGACGTCTTCCTCTTCCAGAAGCCACCAATGCAGACTTTGAACTCGAGCAATTCCCTCAAAAACATGAAACACTGGAACCGAATGAGGAACCATCGTTAGAACTGAAGCAACTTACTGAACGCATTAATCATTTGGAATAGGCCTACATAGTCAATACATAACCTTAAGTTGACAGTGGGCAGTCAGAATGGTGGGTCTGGTGCATCCATGGCGGAGAGTTCACAACATCCAATCGAGCCCCACAGCCTGTGAATACTAATCTATCGATAGATTTACACATGACTACGAAAGAAAATAGGAACACCGATCAACTATTTGGACTCCTCAAAACAACAAAGAAAACCCAGTTCACAAGAGAGCAGTTGGGCAACAGACTGTCAGACATAGAATTTGCAACTTTCAAAGAGATTCGTACCAAACTTACCACATGGCTCAAGTTGGTCTGGGGCTACCATGGCAATTGAAAAGTCTGGATGGGGCATTCCACGTCAAATCAACACACTTTAAGGAAAAAATGGACGTCATCATCTCCAATATTGTTGAAATTGGTGTGGTGATAAACCACTGTGAAAAACTTTTAAAAAACCCAGAATTTTAGATTTTTAGGTCGACCAGTTCCCGATATATGGGCACACGAACTTGACCGAAACGAGCCGATTTCCGCTGACCAGCTGATGTTCAAACTGCTGTATCTTCGCTTCTACTGCACCTTGGAGACAAATAAAATACCAAATTGAAGGTATTAAATAGCTCTATCTGGGCAAAGGACTCAGAAGCGTTCATATTTAGTGACAAAAAATTGTGAGCAACTGTAACCTAGTGACACTGACATTAGTGACATAGGTCAGTTTGTAAAATCACAAAATATCGAATTTTTCCCATGCAAAGGTTTCATTCTTGTAACAATTGGTGAAAATTTCAGAGTGGGAACTCTCGTAGTTTTTTTACAGTTATTTCTTAAAGGTATATTGGTATAGTCATGGTTGCGATCGGTGACATTGACGAATTTTTTGGAAACTTTTATGCTGATCTAAAACTAAACTTCTCCATGATTTCATTGCCAAGCAACAAGCAAGATTTCTTCAAGAATGTAAAACTACACTTGCACATTACACAGGGGTAGTTTATTGTTGTGGGAGATTTTGCAGAGAACTACAGCTTTGTTGTGCAGGATGCAGCTCTGTCATTTCATTGGAACAATCTACAAGCTACAAGATATCCATGTGTGTGTTACTACACTGTGTCATCTGATATTTTTGATACAGCATCAACTGAATTGAAACATCTCAGCTTTGTAATTAATTGAATTATTTCAGAAAGAATTGCCGTTATCTTTTTTAGAAGGCCTTGATCCGATTCTGTCAGAGAGAATTGTTAGACCTCAACAAGTGCTGTACTTTTCAGATGGTTGTGCAGCACAGTACAAAAACTGCAAGAACTTCACCAACCGGTGTTGCCATGAAGCCTACATTGGCATGCCTGCAGACTAGCATTTCACTGCCATGTCTCATGGCAGGGGCCTTTGTGATGGAGTATGCGTATCTGTCAAACGACTGGCAGCTTGGGCCAGTCTACAGATACCATACTACTGATTCTACTCTTTTCCGTTCAATTCTCTCAAACCATTGTCACGTCCTTCACGACCTCCTCCCTCCCCGTAAGGTCACTCCATACAATACGCGACCCAGACCACATGATCTCACCCTACCTAGAATTGATGCCTTTGCTAAAAGAAGTTTTATTATGAGCATGTTATATGACTTTGCATAAATGTTTGTATTATTTATTTTTCTGTAAGCTACTGTGCGTTTGCTGGTAGTCAAATAAAGAATATTCTTCCTAACTACTTACTTATACAATGACCAAATCACGACTTCCCAACAATTGTTTGCTTTCGCATAGAGTGAAATTCCATAGGTCAATTGTACCGATGATTATGAACAGGAGGAAGAGCAGATTTCAATCTGCTCGCACAGTGGCAGGCACACAAAAGCTTCACTGCATCCACCCAGTTTCAGCCAAATCAGTTGAAGTTAATGACTTGTCAAGAAACCTGGATACTCCTCGAATTGAACGTGTTTTGCAGTTTACAAAGAGACAAGACCATAATTGAACTCTCAGATATCAAGGGTTACATCACTGCAAAGTATGATGGACATTGGTGGCTTGGTTGCAATCCGCAAATATTTCCGGACACAAATGAGGTGGAAACCAATTTTTCTACACCAACTTGGGCCAGCTCGATCATATCGATATCCACATCCAACAGACATCTTAGTAATGTCATGCCATGACATATTAGCAACTGTTCCAAAAATAACCGTCACTGCAAGAACGTACTTGTTGACATCCAAGGAAACTACTCTAGCAAATCCAAGGAAACTACTGTAGTAAACCAGGGTCTCCAAGAAAGGACTTGATTTAGAAACTAGCAAGACGTTCCAAAACAACTTCATCTACAGGCTGATCTAGTTACCAATACATCAAGAAAACATTAACCTTAAATTAATATGACATAAGTTTGTTGCATTGTGTACTACTTTCTTGTTTAAATTTAATAAATTGTTATGCTACAAGCGTGATCGACAAAAACATGGATATAATGTATTGTGTAATGGTTTTCCATCAAAACTTTGCAGTGGCGATTTTCATAGTTATTTTAAGCTAATTTTTTCTGTGTTTTCGTTCTTATACATGTGTCTCTGAATTAGTATAACAATAAAAATAATAAATAATAATATTTATTCTTTAATGAAGTGCCTGACAAACTACTGCGCTGAACATGTACATGTTAATCGTAATCGAGTATTGTGCCATTCAAAAACAGAGGCGCTATGACGATCAAACAATTCCCAAGAACACAAACTACAGAAGACACAAATCCACAGAGCTGCCACCATGCAAGCTCATTGTACCTTTGCTGCCACCTAGGGAATGTAGGCATGAGCTAAACTCAGCGGCCTTACAGGAATCAAACCGGTTCCGTGAAAACTTCAGGCACGAGCGTTAACCTTTATACCAACCCCCACTGCAACTGGACAACGAGCTCATATAGCTCCAGTTTCTGTCCAAGCGTTGAATTTTTGTGAGTTAGATTTGTACTTCTTGTCTTACATCAAGGAAACGACTTCTCTTCACTGAAGAAGATGAAACTGGAAGTGTAGCATAGTGCGTAGACTGTAGTGTAACAGTAGTGCACGGTGTAGACCCACATTGGGAACAACAAGAGAAAAACAGACGGACAGATTGGTTCAAAGGGGCAGTAAGCCAAGTAGTGAAAGATTTAGGAGGCTCATCTTCGGGACCTGAGGAACGGAGAAACCCTTAAACCCTACAATACGTGGTTCACCAAATTCGTAACCAATATTGGTTGTGCTCTGTCGACACAACCCCTGCGAATGGTTTTACAAATAGATTGCCCTCTCCTTACAAACAGGTCGTTTGGAGGCATATTCATGACGAACCTTGTCTAGCGCCTTATAAACAAATGTGACAGGTAAGCCTGGTGACATTCCGCTATATAAAGGCAGCGAATCGGCATCAAAGGAAGTCAGTCTTCAGAAACACACGTTGTGGCCAGTTAGTCAAGAGAGTGAGATTTCTTGCAGAAAGACTTTTCAGTTGAAGAAATTGAGTCTTTAAACTGAATTTTAATAGAAATAAGTGATCAGAGAAAGACTTTACAAGGCAAACCTTGCGCTGAACACCAGATAGGAAGAAATTTTTCAATCGACGATCGAAACTGTTGAAGAATTGGGACAACAGACACCAGTTCAAGGTGGGAAGAACTTTTGGCGTAGTGGTTCGTTGTCGTCCATGTTGAGGATTCGATTATTCGTTATCTTCGTTATTTCCACCTTTTTTGTCGGTGAAGTAGACATTCTACTTTCGTTCTTCTGTAGAACAATAAATAATTTTATTGTTACCTTGATTATTGACAACTGTTGAAAAAACCAAGAGAAATGACGTGTTAATTTGAGAACATATAACTCAACCCATAATCGAACACTTTTATTGACAAATCCTAAAAAGCTTAATTACTTGATATTTTAACTGTAATTGTGAGATACGGATTTGTGTCGTTCACATAGATGAATTCTTTGACACTGCTGATGATAAAACTACAAATTCAGATGTTTAATCAAGTCAGTTATCAACAGAAGCAATCTTTAGTCTTGAAATTAACGCTACAGGGTCAGTCATTGCAGCGAAATGCTTTACAGTCGTTAATTAGATCCAAATCAAAGGGAATAAGGCTTTCTTCTATTGCACCTGTTACAGTAGTAGATACAAATTATAATTTACCGTTGAGCGGGAACAGGGCCCAAGTGAGCCTAGGAGGGCTGCTGCCCCCCAAACGGGAAGCTATGGACAGCCATGAACACCATTTGGGGAATGACATTGCAGGCCAGAGGAAAACTGCTATCAATAACCCTGATGAGTTGGAGCTGTTCATGCGAAGTAGTAAAGGTAGGCCCCTTTTGACTCGGCTTTTATAAGTTTGGAAAGGCGATACTTACTTCAGGGTCCACAATTCGAACAAACTAAACGACTTCATCGTCAAAGCGTCGTATAAGAATATTAGTTAAATATAAAATAGAATTTTAACGAGTTGCAAAACATTCGCAAAAATTCAAACATTGTCAGAACTTTCCGATTAGATTGATTCACGCGCACTAGTGCACTGGTCACGTGACCAAAGAGTCATAAATTCAGTGGTAACAAATGAGTAAGTAAGTAACAGTGTGTATAAAGAAAGATCTACTCCCAATAATAAAGAAAATTCAGCATATTTTGGCGTAATTGATCGTAATCGTAATCTCCAAACTTCTAAACCGCCATTCGAAAGCCAAGTGCAGGGCACTAGCTTATTCACGAGCGCTGCGTCTAGTCAGAAGGGTTATCCGAGAGAGTAGTCCAAATGAGGTCCGAGTCCGGTTTCCAGAGGATCAGAGGGGTCAGTGTAGCTGCTAAGTAGAGAAGGATATAAATGGATCAGAAACTATATAGGTTTGCAGGGCCGTAGCAAGCTATGATTGCGCCCTGTGCCAATCGTAAATCTAGCGCCCCACCCCTCAATGATCTACTTAACCAATAACGACCAAAATTAATTTGTTATCTCGAATATCACATAAGGCTTTGTCTGTTAAAGAAAATAGAACGAAGTTTCTGTGCTATATAGGCTTCTATTCACATTTCATTTTAGTCACTTCAGATTTATTTCGCTGTTGAAGGGACTTTGAGGACAGGGAGGTTCGAGCAAGCTCTATGAGGAAAGGATTCGACTTCTATCGGGTTCAAATCACCACCGTAGGCCATGGGTGACCCATCGTGTAATCAATACGGCGTTTATGAAGCAGGCGTGCGTTCCTATGGGGCCCGCGACCCGCCTATACCGTGACTTGTATAGCGCCACTAGCCGCTATATGTCTTTCAGATAGATACTAGGCCGAGCTTAGAGCCTACGACCAGCTTTAGTGGCGACAGAAAAGTGTCCGCTCTGATTGAACTCCTCGTCCCAACACCAGTACTTTCATTATCGATCTGGAGTTCACTCCGTGTCTTAGCGCTTACGATACTCCTTAGCACTTCTGCCTGTTATTCTTGCCGATGTATAACTTTCTGGATTATATCATCTCGCCCTGCATTAGCTTGCACCGGCCATTTCTCTAGATCTCATTAAAGTTTAATTAAAACAAAATCACGGGAGATACCGGATTGCGGTTTCAAATTACGCGAAAATTATATCTACTAGTCCGTTTGATTAAATTCAGTCTTTTCTAAATTACAGTTTCATCGGGATCGAATTAGCTAACGTCCATTCAATAGCTATGCACTTTATCAGTAAGCAGGGACGGTACATGCAGAATCATCGAAGAGTCCTTCTCAGTTCCTCGACACGTTTTATAGGCTAATCTATGCGCCTAACGAAGCGCGTTCTTTTCGCTCGCTTTCCCACCAATTAGGCCTAGGCCTACAGCGCAGTATCGCAAGCGCCCTTTTCCCCGCGTAAATTTCCACCAATCACGGCATTTTGGTCTATGCCAGATTTGTAAATTGTTGTTACTTAATTTTATTACGTTTATTTCATTTATGATGAATATTTCATATTTCAAAATTAAGTAATGAATCATTAAATCGCTTCATCTTAAAATTTGCGCCCCCTCTTCAGTTGCGCCCTGTGCCACGGCACCGTTGGCACATGCCTCGCTACGGCCCTGTAGGTTTGTAAGATTATAGCAGTTGTTCTTTCTGCCCGCAATAACAAAACACATAGGCTTACGAATTATCTGTCAGAATCAAAAGATACAAAAAAGTTAAGGCCACGTTCCTATGACTTTTCGTTTCTACAATATTATTACCACGGGATAAATAATTACATTATATACGTCGATTCCGGCTGCTGTCTGTTGATTAGCTTTCTAGTCACGTGATTATGACAACGTAAACAACGCCGTTTCGAAAGATGAGCAGAGGGTAGGCTACTCTCACAATAATTGTTCAGGTCAACTCAGCCTTTCATCCCTCCTGGGACGATAACCGAGTAACAGACTCACAGGCAGGTAGGCAGGCCGCAGGCGGGCGGTCAGGCAGAGACACGAAGACAGATGGACATAGAGAGAGAGCGATAGACAGACGGTTTTGCTTTCTCGAAGTAGCAGCAGCAGCAGCAGGGAGAAGAAAAGGACGAGGAGGAAGTTGAGCGGAAGTTGAGGAGGAGGAAGAGGAGGAGGAGAGGGGGAAGGGAAGGGGAGGGAGGAGGAGGATTGCATTGTAATAGCGCAAAGCAGGAAAATAGTTACTGAGAAGAGTTAGTTATTGAAAATAGTGATTGAGAAGAGTTATTGAAAAGTGGTACTCAAAAGTGTTATTGAAAAGTGGTACTGAAAAGTGTTATTGAAAAGTGTTATTGAAAACAGTTGTTGAAAAAGTTATTTGTGAGTACAAAGAGTTATTGAAATGAGTCATTGAAGTGAGTTATTGAAATGAGTCATGAAACGAAAAGGAAAAGGTTATTGAAATGAGTCATTGAATAGAGTTATTGAAAACAGTTATTAAAAGGTGTCATTGAATATTAGATATTGAAAAAGAGTATATTAAAAAGTGTTATTGAAAATTAGATATTGTAAAGAAAGGCTGGGAAATGTGTCATTGAAACGAGCCATTGACAAAAGTTATTGAAAGAGTTATTGAAATGAGTTATTGAAACGAGCCATTGACAAGTGCACAGTAGTAGAGTGTTTAGTGAGTTTTAAGTACAGTGAGTCATTGTGGAGTTATTGAAAATAGTTATTGGAAAGAGTTACTGAAAAGATATGTTGAAAAGAAATTTTGTAAATAGTCAATGATATAAGTTATTGGAATGAGTTATTGAAATCAGTAATTGAAATAAAATTTTGTAAATAGTCAATGATATAAGTGATTGAAATGAGTTATTGAAATCAGGTACTCAAATAAGTTATTGAAAAGCGTTTGATTGAAAAGATTTATTGAAAAGTGGTACTCAAAAGGGTTGTTGAAAAGTGTCATTGAAAAAGATTTATTGAAAAGTGTTATTGAAATGGGTTGTTGAAATGAGTTATTGAAAAGAGTTATTTAAGATAGTTACTAAACAGAGTTACTGAAATGAGTGTTTCGAAAAGAGTTACTATAGTTATTGATAAGAGTTTTTCAAAAGTGTGTTTGAAAAGATTTATTGAATAAGAATTTTCAAAATGTGTCATTATCATTGATGATTTATGGAAACATCATTTGTTATTATTGAAAAGAGTTTTTGAAAATATTTGTTGAAAAGAGTTTTTGAGTAAAGAGTTATTCATAAGAGTTATAGAGAAAAGAGTTTATTGAAATGACATGAAATGAGCGCTGAATGAAGTTATGAAATGAGGTTTAAAAGAGTTATTGAAAAGAGTTATTAAACAGTTATTGAAGAGTTATTGAAAAGTGTTTTTGAATAGAGATATTGAAATGAGTTTTTGAACCGTAGTTATTGAAAAGAGTTATTGACAAGAGTTATTGAAAAAGAGTTATTGACAAGATATATTGAAAAGAATTATTGAAAAACGTTATTGAAAAAAGAGGTGTTGAAAGAGTTATTGAAAGTGTTATTGAAAAGTGTCATTGAAAAGAGTTATTTAAAACAGTTTTTAAAAAGTGTTATTGAAAACAGTTATTGATAAGAGCTATTGAAAAGAGTTATTAAAAAGAAGTTTTGAAAAGAGTTATTGAAATGAGTTATTTAAGTGAGTTATTGAAATGAGTTCTTGAAAAGAGTTATTGAAAAGTGTGATCGAAAAGTGTCAATGAACAGAGTTATTTGAAACAGTTATTAAAAAGTGCCGTTGAGGGTAGTTATTGAAAAGAGTTATTGAAAATCAGATATTGACAAGAGTTATTTTAAAGAGTTATTGAAATGAGTTATTGAAGTGAGTTATTGAAGGTGAGTTTTTGAAATGAGATATTGAAACGAGATATTGAAGTGAGTAACTGAAGTGAGTTTTTGAAGCGAGCCACTGACAAGAGTAATTGACAAGAGTTATTGAAATGAGTTATTGAAATGAGTTATTGGAAAGAGTTATTGAAAAGAGCGGTTGAAAAGAGTTATCGAAAATAGTTATTGAAAATAGTTTTTGAAGAAGTGTTACTGAAAAGAGTTTGTTATTAAAAAAGAGTTGTTAAAAAGAGTTGTTGAAAAGAGTTATTGTAAAGATAAAGAGTTATTGAAAAGAGTTTTTGTAAATAGTTAATGAAATAAGTTGTTGAAATGAGTTATTGAAATGAGTAATTAAAATCAGTTATTGAAAAGAGTTGTTGAAAAGTGTTATTGAAAAAGAGTTGTTGAAATGAGTTTTTGAAAAGGGCTATTGAAAAGAGTTATGGAAAAGCGTTATTCAGAAAAGAGTTGTTGAGATGAGTAATTGAAAAGAGTTATTTAAAAGAGTAATTGAAAAGAGTTATTGAAAAGTGTCATTAAAAAGAGTTATTGAAAAGAGTTATTCAAAAGAGTTATTCAAAACAGTTATTCAAAACAGTTAAATGAGTCTATTGAAGTGAGAGTTAGTGAAATTAGTTTTTTGAAACGAGTTATAGAAGCAGTTATTGAAAGAGTTATTGAAAAGAGTTACCGAAAAGAGTTATTGAAAAGAGTTATTGAAAAGGGTTATTGAATAGAGTTGTCGAAAAGTGTTATTGAATAGAGTTACTGAAATGAGTAATTGAAATCAGTTATTGAAAAGTATTATTGTAAAGTGTTATTGAAAAGAGTTATTGAAATGAGTTATTGAAAAGAGTTTTTGAAAAGAGTTATTGAAATGAGTTTTTGAAGAAGAGCTATTGAAAATGAGTTATTGAAAAGAGTGATTGAAAAGTGTGATTGAAAATAGTTAATAAAAAGAGCTATTGAAAAGAGTTAATGAAAAGAGTTATTGAAAATAGCTATTGAAATGAGTTATTTAAAAGAGTTACTGAAAAGAGTTAGTTATTGAAAACAGTTATCGAGAAGAGTTAATATTGAAAGAGTTATTGAAAAGAGGTACTGAAAAGTGTTATTGAAAAGGGTTATTGAAAAGAGTTATTAGAAAGAGAGTTATTGAAAAGAGTTATTGAAAAGAGCATTGAAAAGAGTAAATAAAATGAGTTATTGAAAAGAGTTATTGAAAAGAGTCATTGAAAAGAGTAACTGAAAAGAGTGATTGAAAAGTGTAATTGAAAATAGTTATTGGAAAAAAGTTATTGAAAAGAGCAATTGTAAAGAGTTATTGAAAAGAGTTATTAAGTCGAGTTATTGAAAAAGAGTTATTGAAATGATATTGGTGAAGTCAGTTATTGAAATGAGTTTTTGAAACGATATTTCAGAAAACAATTAGTGAGTAACGAAATGAAAGTAATTGAAATGAGTTTATTGACACGAGCCATAGTCAAGAGTTATTGAAATGTGTTATTCAAAAGTGTTATTCAAAAGAGTTATTAAAAATTGAGTTACTAAAAAGAGTTTGTTACTGAAAAGAGTTTGTTATTGAAATGAGTTATTGAAATGAGTTATTGAAAGAGAGTGACTGCAATAGGAGTGATATGAAAATAGTTATTGAAAATAGCTATTAAAAAGTGCTATTGAAAAGGATTTATTGAAAATATTTAATGACTTATTGAAAAAGAGCTACTGAAAAAGAGTTGTTATTTGAAAATAGTTTGTTGAGAAGAGTTAGTTATTGAAAATAGTGATTGGAGAAGAGTTATTGAAAGTAAGTGATTGAAAAGAGTGATTGAACTGTGTTATTGAAATGAGTAATTGAAATCAGTTATTGAAAAGAGTTATTGAAATGTGTTATTGAAAAGAGTTATTGAAATGAGTTATTGAAATGAGTTATTGAAAAGAGCTATTGAAATGAGTTATTGAAAAGAGAGTGATTGAAATGTGTTATTGAAAATAGTGATTAAAAAGTGCTATTGAAAATAGTTAATAAAAAGAGCTATTGAAAATAGCCAATGAAATGAGTTATTGAAAATAGCTACTGAAATGAGTTAGTTATTGGAAAACAATTACTGAGTAATCATAAAGAGTTATTGAAAAGAGTTATTGAAAAGAGGTAATGAGTTATTTAAAAGTGTCATTGAAAAGATTGTACTGAAAAGAGTTATTGAAAAGTGTTATTGAAAAAGAGTTATTGAAAAGAGTTATTGAAATGAGTTATTGAAAAGAGTTATTGAAAAGAAAGTTATTGAAAATAGTAATTGAAAAGAGTGATTGAAAAGTGTTATTGAAAATAGTTATTGAAAAGTTATTGAAAAGAGTTATTGAAAAGAGTTATTGAAAAGAGTTATTGAAAAGGGTTATTGAAATGAGTCATTGAAGTGAGTTATTGAAATGAGTTTTTGAAACGAGTTATTGAAAGGTGTCATTGAATAGAGTTATTGAAAAAATTTATTAAAAAGAGTTATTGAGAATAGTTATTGAGAAGAGATTATTCAAAAGAGTTATTGAAAAGAAGTACTGAACGGTGTTATTGAAAAGTGTCATTGAAAAGATTTATTGAAAAGTGTTATTGAAAAGTGTTATTGAAAAAGGGGTTATTTATTGAAAAGAGTTCTTGAAAAGAGTTATTGAAATGAGTTATTGAAGTCAGTTATTGAAATGAGTTTTTGAAACGAGATATTGAAAAGAGTTATTGAAGTGAGTAATTGAAATGAGTTTTTGAAACGAGCCATTGACAAGAGTTATTGAAAGAGTTATTGAAATGAGTTATTGAAAAGTGTTATTCAAAAGAGTTATTGAAAATTGTTATTAAAAAGAGTTACTGAAAAGAGTTTGTTATTGAAAAGACTTATTGAAATGAGTTATTGAAATGACTTCTTGAAAGGAGTGATTGAAATGTGTTAGAGTTGAAAATAGTTATTAAAAAGTGCTATTGAAAAGAGTTATTGAAAAGACTTATTGAAAATAGCTATTGAAATGAGTTATTGAAAAGAGTTACTGAAAGGAGTTAGTTATTGAAAATAGTTATTGAGAAGAGTTATTGAAAAGAGTGATTGAAAAGAGTTATTGAAAAGTGTTATTGAAAAGTGTTATTGAAAAGTGTCATTGAAAAGATTTATTGAAAAGTAAGTTTTTGAAAAGGGTTATTGAAAAGAGTTATGGAAAAGAGTTATTCAAAAGAGTTATTGAAATGAGTAATTGAAAAGAGTTATTGAAAAGAGTAATTGAAAAGAGTTATTGAAAAGTGTCATTGAAAAGAGTTATTGAAAAGAGTTATTCAAAAGAGTTATTCAAAAGAGTTATTGAAAACAGGTATTGAAAAGAGTCATTGAAGTGAGTTATTGAAACTGAGTTATTGAAACGAGTTATAGAAAAGAGTTATTGAAAGAGTTATTGAAAAGAGTTATTGAAAAGAGTTATTGAAAAGAGTTATTGAAAAGGGTTATTGAATAGAGTTATCGAAAAGTGTTATTGAAAAGAGTTATTGAAAAGAGTTATTGAAAAGAGTTATTGAAATGAGTTATTGAAATAAGTCATTGAAATAAGTTATTGAAAAGAGTTATGGAAAAGTGTTATTGAAAAGAGTTATTGAAATGAGTTATTGATATTGAAATGAGTTTTGAAACGACAGTTATTGAAAAGTGTTATTGAAAGGTGTCATTGAATAGAGCTATTGAAAACAGTTATTAAAAAGTGTTATTGAAAATAGTTATTGAAAAGTGATATTGAAACGAGCCATTGACAAGAGTTATTGAAAGAGTTATTGAAATGAGTTATTGAAACGAGCCATTGATAAGAGTTATTGAAAGAGTTATTGAAATGAGTTATTGAAACGAGCCATTGAGAAGTGTTATTGAAAGAGTTGTTGAAATGAGTTATTGAAAAGAGTTATTGAAAAGAGTTATTGAAAATAGTTATTGAAAAGAGTTACTGAAAAGAGTTTGCTATGTTGTAGTGAGATCCGCCACGACGATATTAATATCAGTATATTATATGTTAGTTTAGATTTTATATAAAGTTGCCATTATGAACTTTTATGAACTCACGAACTTTTAGGATGGTACGTGCTATAAGAAATGATTGACAGCCGACAGCTGACGACATACGTAGGGGAGCGGAGGCGAAGGCCACGCCTGTCAAAGGGTGAAGGAGAGAGAAGGCAGATAGCAGAGCAAGGCAAGAGGGAACGAATTGCAGGGCGCGGTTGGGGGGCGAAAGAGTTGATTGACAGGCGGGGGCGATAGAAAAGACAGGGAAAAGCGGAAGAGAGGGGAAGGAAAATCTTTTTCAGTACATTGTGCCAGCAGGGATTCACGATATTTGCAGAGAGACCGAACGAAGACTCGCGGAATAGACAGTCCGAGGAATAGACGAACAGAACAACGGAAGCGAGACGACGCGGGATAACCAGGGAACTTCTCAACGGACCGGGCGCGGCGGTATCCTTCGGGACTACGCATCCAAGACGACGGGATAACCAGTGAACTCCTTAACGGACTGAACGCGGCGGCTTCTTTGGGACCACACGTTCTGCTCCTGGAGAAAACGCAAAGGAGAGGAAGAAGACGGATCGAAGGAACAGACGAACAAGACAGCGAGGGAGACGGACGATTCAATCGAAGGAAACGACCAACTGGAGTCGGACGAAACGGATTGAAGGGAACGAACGATTCATCCGACGCAAGGAGACTCTAGTACCTCTGAAAACCCATTCCAGCGGAAGCGGCGGCCTCTTCGGAGCTACACTTCAGACAAAGCTGATAAACCATCGGGTGAGCAGAGTCCAAGTTGTTAAAATTATTGTCAACTGTCATAAAACTGCTAATTGGTTGGTGATTGAAGGGTTATTGAAAACCCGTAGCAATCTGAACTGTGTGAAAGGATTATATAGATATTGTACGAAAGCGTAGCAATTTTTCAGTTTTGCCCTGTTGGCAGAGAGATTATTAAGATTTTGTTTGCCACGTTGGCAGTGTGATCGGTATAGTTACTTTAGTATAAGCCCCGTTGGCTGTATACGCGTCAGTTGGTTGAGGAATAATAAAGGCAGAATTAAACCTTTCTGTGCCAGTGCAGTCAGCATGTTTGGAAAGATGAAGAGAGGAGAGTTGGGCGAGGAATGCGAAAAGAGAGGAATCGAGTGGAACGGTCTTACTCGAAAGGGGATGATCGAGAGACTGGAGGAGTATGAGAAGGAAGAAGGGAGTGGAGAAGGAACGGAGAATGAAGGGACAGAGGAAGACGAACGCAGCAGGGATCAGTTGAAGCTCGAACTGATTAGAGCAGAGAAGGAAAGGATGGAGACTGAAATGGCGTTGAATCAGCAAAGAGTGCAATTGGGTCTATTGCAGACTGCTACATCTGTTCCTGCGACTGACCTACCTAACTCTGTAAACTTTTCTAAACTTCCTTCAATGGGCGACGGAGAGGATTTAGCGTCGTATTTTCATTCGTTTGAGAAGGTAGCGAGCCTACAAGGCATCGATGAAAGTAAGTGGGCAAGAATCCTACCCTCACTTTTGAACCCAGCTATTCGGTTGCACTACAATCGGCTAAAAACCGAGACTTGCGCAGATTACAAGGAGACAAAGCTCGCTCTTTTAAATGCATGCAGAATGAATGCAAAATTCTACCTAGAAAAATTTAAAGCCATGCGCAGAGTAGGGAAGCAATCATATTCCCAATTGTTAGACCAATTGAGAGATGTGTTCGGCTACTACTTGGAATGCCGAGAAATAAACAGTCTCGACGCTCTAGTAGATGACATTCTGATGGAACGTGTAAAGGAAACTTTGCCGGCAGACGCCAAATATTTTGTTGAGGCACGTAGGCCTACAAACGCAGCAGAGTTAGTTAACTTTGCAGACATTCAATTTGATTGTGCAAGCGAAGCCAGGAAACTTGCTCAGAATGATCATAAACAAGGCCATAAATTCAGGCCACACAATGCAGACACGAGAGACAGCCAGTGGGGGGGTAAGGCGCCCTTCACTAGAGAACCCATGTGGAATAGGCACCAAGAGAGAAATCAGGATGCAAGACCAATGCATTCAGGGTTCCAGAGCGGTCAGCAGGCAGGGAATCACCCACACACACGCAATACAAACAGATTCAATTCCCATGCGCATGCACAGGTCAGATTTGTAAAACCCAAGTCAAACCATGAAAAGGTAATTGATTATCAACAACAGTTTATAGTACCCATGTATGTGAACGGGAAGCTTGTGCAGTCATTGCGGGATAGTGGGTCTCAAGTAACTTTGATCGATTCAAAGTTAGCAATAGACAATCCATCTGCCACATGTGAGCCCATGACAATACAATGTGCTTTTGGCAATGTAAAATGTGTTGCAACGTGCGAAATTGAAATATGGTCCCCAAAATTTGGAACCGAACGTAAGATAAAAATTAAGGCAGGGGTTATTCCATCCCTAGGGATTGAGATGATTATTGGCCATGATTTGTTCGTGTCAAATAAGGATTTGAGGGACCCTGTGGCGGCGAATAACGGGAGCAGACAAGACGACTCTCTATCACCCCACCCCATGACACTAATTGCAACCAGACGATGCGACTATGACGAAGCAGACAAACTGCGAACGGCGGTAGGCCTACAGGAAGATAGGACCGATAGCGCACGCACTGAACTCCGCCCGAGCGAAGGCGATACTGAATGGCAAGACGAATGCCAGAACCCGGCGCTGATTAACGACAGTTCAAGAGACGGGCCGACAGCCAGGCCGACCGAAGTATATGACCCTAAAGACATTAATGACCAGGCACGGCAGGATACCGAAGACGAACAGAGGCAGGAAAATGACCACCTTCAAACTCACTCGACACGACAGAGAGCGGCAGCGGATGCCACATCTGTTAATCATGAAACCCAACACGATTCAGCGGAAGAGGCTGATAGCGAAGGAAATCAAATGATTGATAGTGTCAGCAGGAGAGAGGAGGGCGATCATACACCAGTAGACCGAGGGACATCTGAAGGGCCGGACCAAGACATAATTACAAACACAGACGAATGGATTAAGAGCGACGCCGGCGGTTTCAAAAACGCACAGCACAACGACCCCACTCTGTTCAACATCTGGAGCCGAGCGAGGGAGGGAGACGGAGACTACATAGTCGACGAAGGTTATTTGTACAAGACGAATAAAACGAACCAGGACGGAAGAACAGAAACAGCGCAAAAGCGTTTAGTTGTACCACAGGGATATAGGTCAAAGGTGTTGGATATGGCACATGGTTCCATATGGGGAGGCCATAGGGGAGTGCAAGCAACCACGTCACGTATAACCAAGACGTTCAATTGGCCATCAATGACAGCCGATATACAAGAATACGTGCGATCATGTCCAGAATGCCAGAAGACCGCCATCATCAAGAAATCAGAACGGGCGCCATTAATCGAGGTCCCGATAATAGACAATCCGTGGGAGGTCATAGTTTATGACGTCATGGGACCAATCACCCCAAAATCCTCTTCAGGAAAGAAATACGTACTCATCATTGTGGAGCAGACCACACATTGGCCCGAGTTCATAGCTCTCTCGAACGTTACCGCTAAGAGCGTGGCAAAGTCATTAGTAGAAGTGTTTGCACGCACAGGTATACCACGCGTCATCAAGTCTGATAACGGCACTCACTTCAAGAACCAACTTGTAAGAGGCTTACAGGACATGTTAGGCATAGCACCGGTATTTTCTACTGTAGACCACCACGAAACAGCAGGCAGCGCAGAGAGGATGATCCGAGTATTAAGAGAAATGTTGAGAAAGGTTATAGAAGACGACCCCAGGTCATGGGAATGTTGTCTTCCATTTCTGGCTTTCAGCTGTCGACAAATACCCTCCACAGTAACAGGTTTCTCTCCATTTGAACTACTCTACTCGCATGATGTAAGAGGACCCCTCCAAGTCGTGCACGACGCATGGACAGGTAAGCTATACACACTGCCAAGCAAAAGGAGTGTAGTCGAATACCTAACCACGACGCAAAATCACTTAAAAAGAAGCGTCGAATTAGCAACAGAGCACGCCAAACAAGTACGTCAGAAAACAAAGGAGTACTACGACAAAAAATCGTCAAACAGAGTCTTTGAACCAGGCCAAGAAGTCCTGCTCCTCAGACATTCAACAGAGAACAAATTGCTCGCCAAATGGGACGGACCATTCTCCGTAACCAGAAAGCTGTCCGCAGTTAATTACGAAATTTTAACGGAAAAAGGACCCAAGACATACCATATCAACCTATTAAAGCTATGGCATGCACGAGAGTCGGACGCCCACATCCCAAAGGTCAACATCATACTCACAGCGGAACCTTGTGAGGAGAATTTTGAATCACTAGGATCCATAGATGACGAAGACTGCGATGATGACGAGTTAAATTTGAAGAATGCAGGACTATCAGAAACACAACAGGATCAGCTGAAAAGCATGTTGAACGAGTTTAAGGATAGGTTTGAAAACAAATTAGGCAGAACAACCCTAATTAAACACTCAATACGACTAACCACGGACAAGCCCATAGCACCGAGATGCTACAAAATCCCAGAAAGCCTACGAGAGCAAGTACACAACCAGATCAAAGACATGATAAAGGACAAGATCATAGAGCCCTCAGATGGACCATATGCCTCCCCCATCGTGTGTGTCCGAAAAAAGGATAACACGATACGCATTTGTGCAGACCTGAGGCAAGTAAATGCGATCACAGTCGCAGACGAGTACCCAGCCAGCGACATGAGATCCATTTTGGATAAAGCGGCAGGAGCGAAATTCATTACAGGCCTAGACTTACAGCAAGCATTCTTCCAAGTGGAACTCGACGAAAAAAGCCGTCAATATACAGGTTTCAAAACCCCATTTGGACTCTTTCAATACACGGTGTTACCAAACGGAGCAAAGAATTCCTCGAAATGCTTCCAGCGCCTTGCAGATAAAATCCTACTTGGAGCAGAAGATTACGCAGCAGCCCACGTGGACGATTTTATAATCTTCTCGCCATCATGGGAGCAACATCTGGCACATATACGAGACATCTTAGAAAGACTGCGAAAGGCGAACCTCACAATAAAACTAAAAAAGTGTCAATTTGCGAGAAAATCCATAAAAATCTTGGGACACGTGATTGAGGAGGGGTATGTCAAACCTGACCCCGAAAAAATAAGTGCGATTGCAAATTACCAAGTCCCAAAGACAAAACGACAAGTTAGGGCATTTTTAGGTCTGGGAAATTTTTACAATCGGTTCATTCCTGACTTTGGCACTAAAGCAGCGCCGTTAACAGAACTGACGCGAAAAGACCAACCAGACAGAGTAAAATGGACAGACCAAGCACAGAAATCGTTTAACGCTTTGAAGACAGACCTGACTTCGGACTGCATGCTAGTACCCCCTGACATAAAGAAACCGTTCATTTTGAGATGCGACGCTTCAGGAACCGGACTCGGATCCGTACTAGCCCAGTTAGATCCAGAAGGTGTAGAACGACCCGTCGGATACGCCAGCCGTAAATTAATACCAAGGGAGGCCAAAATGAGTACAGTCGAAAGGGAGCTTTTAAGTGTGGTATGGTCACTGTCTCATTTCCAACAGTATACGTATGGGGCCAAAGTCCAGGTATACACGGATCACAACTGTTTAAGGTGGCTCCAAACAATGGCCAACCATAACCCGAGGCTTACACGCTGGGCTTTAGCCATTCAGAGGTATGATCTACAGGTACATTTTACCCCTGGCCGACTTAACACAATGGCAGATGGGTTGTCAAGAGCTTACATGACAAATTAGAATGTTTAGATTAAATCATGTAACCTATCGCAAAGATATCATTATCGTGTTTTATGTTTCACTGACTTATATATAGTAATGTGTGTTTATAAGAATACTACTCGTTGTTGTGTTTGTGCTTTATTTTTCTAGATTAAACGCTTAGAGACTTGTCGTAACCAGCCTGGCAACGTCGCAACTCACGGCTAATAAAGACACTCTGATATTGCCGATGCGTCGTCGAAATGCTTGTGCTCTTGTGAATCGTCGTGTGCGGAAGAACACTCCTAACCTAATAGCCCTCGTTTCTGACCGATTGCTCGACCTATGGCCGTCAGCATAGGAAATGGGGTGTTGTAGTGAGATCCGCCACGACGATATTAATATCAGTATATTATATGTTAGTTTAGATTTTATATAAAGTTGCCATTATGAACTTTTATGAACTCACGAACTTTTAGGATGGTATGTGCTATAAGAAATGATTGACAGCCGACAGCTGACGACATACGTAGGGGAGCGGAGGCGAAGGCCACGCCTGTCAAAGGGTGAAGGAGAGAGAAGGCAGATAGCAGAGCAAGGCAAGAGGGAACGAATTGCAGGGCGCGGTTGGGGGGCGAAAGAGTTGATTGACAGGCGGGGGCGATAGAAAAGACAGGGAAAAGCGGAAGAGAGGAGAATCAGATATTATTTTCGGCAGGCAGATTGGAGAGAGAGGGATTCTCGAGGGAGCGAGGAGAGCGAAAAAAGAGGGTCAAGGAGAGGGCCAAGGGAGCAGGATCGGAGGGATGCGAGTGCGGACCTCTAAAACGACAACCTGACTCTGATAATTACTGTTCTGTAAATACGCCATGTATATACATATATTTCTCGTCTGTCTATAAGAATTTCGTCAAGTGAAGCGTCTCGTGTGTCTCTGCGTGATTAAATCCACGCCTAAATATACTTAGCCGAAGTTAAGCCTACGCTCAGCCACGTAACACCGCTACCACCATAACTGAAAGGATAGTGCAAGGAAAATCTTTTTCAGTACACTATTGAAAAGAGTTATTGAAAAGAGTTATTGAAAAGAGTTATTGGAAAGAGTTATTGAAAAGAGTTGTTGAAAAGAATTTTTGTAAATAGTCAATGATATAAGTTATTGAAATGAGTTATTGAAATGAGTAATTGAAATAAGTTATTGAAAAGAGTTATTGAAAAGAGTGATTGAAAAGAGTTATTGAAAAGAGGTACTCAAAAGTGTTATTGAAAAGTGTCATTGAACGGTTTTTTACACCTTTAAGGCAACATAATAAAATACTTTTTTCTATATTTTCTGCAATTTTATGCAACATTTAATATTACACTTACACTTCTTAGTGGGTCAGTTTACATTGGCGACACTTGAATGCATTTTACTTAAAAGACACTTCCTTGAAGATAATCACATTTTAATCAGTACAAACTGAATCAGAACAAACAAAATCGTCTTCGATCAATAAAAATTTCTAGATTTGCATGCGCCTGACTCCGGCGTTCCGGTTCCTTTTTGCTTAGGACGGGATCACTGACTTCAATAGAGGTTACACATTGAATCGCCGCCTCTACTTCATACTTGGATAAATAATGCAATTTTCATTGTTATGAGAACATTGTTAAACGGAAACTATATCTAAAAATATCGCCACCTACAGGAACGAAGGAAACTAGCCATGTTTGTAATGACAGTTTTGTTCAACAGCCCTAAGACGCCCTTGAAGGAACAAAGCAGTGACTAAAGACATATGTGCTTTATTCATCATCAACATCGTCCTCCTCTTCAACTTCCTCGCGCTACAAAAGTTTGCGTTAATAATAATTAATAGTATTGGATTAATGAATAGGCCTACGAAGTGAGACATCGTGTCTTTTGTTAAACGTCATAGTATCATAATAGTTTCAATACGTCACTATAATTCACGTCGTTATTCTTCGTCCATGTTAAGCTTCGATTGCTTACTTTCGCAATCGAATCTGAGTTTGTTTTTCTCGTTCGATTGCTAAGCATTAACCGAAAATCGATTTTGGTGTTTCTTTGGCAAGAAGCGACGTTTGTGCTTCCCTTAGACGATGTCGAAGAAACGAACATCACCTGATTCCAGTAACGATGAGCAAACGAACGAAGGCTCAGACTGTAAGTTAATCTAAGGATGTTTTAACAGTACGCTTATTAATAGTCGCTTGATGTTTCGATCAATAGATGAGTTTGTATGAGGACCACTTAGTAACATTGTTCAATACTAGGTAACCAATCCCCAGCAGTTTTCTCTTGTACAGTCAGTAACCTAGCGTACACTCAAACACTCAGAAAACCTGGTTTTTAAATGGTTATATTATTTACAGCCCCAAATCCTAAACAACAAGTGAGTAAAGTAGTTATATTTAGAAATAATTGCAGTAGTTATAGGCCCTACTTAGAAATAATTGCAGTAGTCAAATTTAGAAATAATTGCATTTATTTGTCTTGTAGCAGTATTCCAACAAGATAACATTGCCAAACGGGCAAGGCTCACTTCGCCGAGTGACACAACGGTAAGCTACATTGCATTCAAATACAAGTCAGAAATCGTTTTGGATCAGATGATTGTCGTGTAAAAACCCGACATTTTACAAATTATTTTCTTTAGTCACGTAGCTTCATTAGCAATTAAACGTAGACACATTTTACCACAAGACGATGCGTCATATTCAAAGATACGATTGAGTCCGCAACATACAGATGTATTGTATCGTATTGTATTGAAACATTTATAAAGCACCTCTAGAAAGTGAACCGTTTAGAGATGTTTCCAGTGCGCAAGGACACGTGAGAACAAATAGGCTTTTAGAAAGGCAAAGGAGGAGGTGGGTAATCAGCTAGAATTTGATAGCAAGTTGGCATAGATGGAGACCGCACATCCAAAGAGAGGGACCGATTGAGGCAGAGGACCGGGACTGAGCAATAGCTGTTCTAATACGGGGAACAAGAAGAGTATCCTTGAAGAGTGGAGGGGTCGATGCTGAATGAGGTAGATCAGCAAGATATCTATCGGGTTAAGACCCCGTTGTGAACGTTTCAGTTAAGCGATCCTAAAGGTTGCTTTTCTTAGTATATCTTGCATTCATTGTGTGTGATTTTGCGATCGCGGTTTTCATCTGTGTAGCTACTTTCTCACAGAGCAATGCAATCTTTAGAGGAATCTTATCAAAATCGGTATAAAAAGTAAACAACTAGGATGAATCTTGATGACTAAGAAAATATCGCCAGAAAACGAGGAATCTTCTATATTGTTTACTAATACCACGAAAGACAAAGCCAACGTGTGTAGGAACACGTAGTCACTTGACCAGCCTCAGTTGTGAAAAGAAGGAATTCTCGTGATGCCGCGTCAAGTTCGTTTTCATGTTTTGATTAATCTTAACGTGTCAACATAGGTTGATGCTTAAAAGTGCCACCTACTTAGATTGCTGTGGTTCTTACGGCCTTCCACTTTATTGCATTGGAATTTTAAATCATGTTAACATGCATGATATCTTTTAACTTTCTGGTTATAGTTGCAAGATCTACCGATGGAGCTAATTGAGTGTATCCTAGTTAAAGTCGTAGCCATGGAAGTGAATGGTATGAAGCTGGCCAGAATTGTTTGGAAGGAAAAAGCTGATCTTGTAATAAGCCGACTTAGAACTGTCTGTTCGCAATGGAACAGCATCCTTACGACCAATTTCTTCCGAAATGAACTTCACAGAACTCTTGACGGTACTGGTTATTTCATGAACTAGATTTTAAAAAAGTGTTGTTTCATGCATGCGATAAACGATGACCTGGAACAATGAATGTGTTATTCGTAAGTCAGGAGGAAGTGTTAGCGATTTTATTTTTTCAACCTCGGCATATTTTGGTCGGCGACCTCCTGATCTTCCCACTGACAGTGCGTGGAAGTGCTTGATAGGTGGAAGAGAAGAGTCGAAATTTGAAAACATGTTTATATTCCAGTGGAGATTTGAATCACGACCTCTCGATTTACAAGCCAGCGCAGTAACCACCAACGCTTATCCTCATTCTAACAATATACATGGAGAAGTCTTCATAAGTAAACAGCTCATACTGACTTGCGTCTGCAAATCTGGACAAGCTGCTCGCGTTTTAAAATTGACCACGCAGTATTCATTACAAAATTAGGCTGATATAATAATTATCCTCCGTACTTTTCAGTATCACGCTTTCATCTGTCTGTTTTACATTGATTCTGCATGCAGGAATAAAGAGACTGAGATAATTGCTTACGTTAAGTTTTCTTATTTTTGAACCACTTTAGTAATGCATTTCTTTACTATGTTTCTTTCTACGGTGAAACCTATGGCACACGAGGTGTTCACTAGATCCGTGCTAACATAATCGGGTTTATTTTATTTCTTGAGTTTTATTTTACTTTCTACCTCACATTTGAAGTAGAATGCATAATACAGTCACTTTTATGCACATATATAGATGCATGCATGCATGATTTTATATTTCTGTGAGTAAAATGTTTTAGCTCTGGAGACGGTTCATATGGAAATTTTGCAGAAGTCTCCGATCTTCTTACCTCCAGGGACGCTTATGGTCAGGCAAGTGATTACAATGAAGGATCAAGTGTTTATGCTCTGTAAATCAGATGGCCAGGACGTTCATGCCTTTAATCTTCGCTTCTTACATCCAGAGCCGTTTTTTGTCCTGCGAGTGATTACATTGAAGGATCAAGTGTTTATGCTCTGCAAGACAGCTGGCCAGGACCATTATGCTTTTAATGTTTACGACCGCAACAATATGGCAGAGTTGAAAGATGTCATCCCGCTACCAGGAACATATCCGCCGAGCATAGCGGTTTGTTACGTGTCAAACTGCGTTTATGCACTATGCAGAGAAACTTCTAATCGCGATGTCATTTCAATCCAACGCATTACGAAAGATGATGAACACCAGTTCACTGTATCACCATTGATTAGTGATATGTGGATGCCACATCCTACTCTATCCGTAACTGCCAATGGTAGTCTAATCCTATCAAGGTGGCAAAGCAGTGAGCAACTTGCCGTAATAGGCAGGTATGATGCGAATGGTTCCTTGCAACATGAAATAAGGTTGTCCTCAGATATTTTGGAACCCTACGAAATAATTCCAAAATCAAATGGAAACCTTGTCCTGGTTTCAGCTAACGACCAATGGCAAACAGTTTTAACGGAGATCGACATGGATGGCACTCTTGTACGCCAATATCAGTCGCCAATTGAAGCGTTTAATAGTGTTTGTCATGCAGACATCTATGGACGCATATTGATTGCCGACAGGCTCAACAGAATGGAGCTTTTGGATTCTGAATTCAATCTCATGGAGTCCAATGGTCCGGAACTGGATGAGGACAAATTGATTTACTGCTGCGGAATGAACTACGATAGCGAAAGGAATGAGGTAGTAGGCCTAACTATTGTACAAGATGATGACTCTGTGAACGGCGTTTTAGCTACATGTATCTTCCATTTTACAGAAGAATAAATCTCTCGAAAAGATGGTGACGTAATGGACATTTTGTACTAGGTAGTTTCGATATATCGTGTAATTGTCGTATTTTAGTAACTATTGTTTTTTTATTTCAAACAACTGGGTTGAAATGCTTATTCTGTTTCAACAATTTGTACTAGGTAGTTTCGATATTTCGTGTAATTGTCGTATTTTAGTAACTATTGTTTTTTTTCAAACAACTGGATGGAAATGCTTATTCTGTTTGGACAATTTTCGATATTTCTTGTGATGGTCAATCTCAATAACTTCAGCCTTTTATTTAAAAGAACTGGGCTGACATACTTATTCTGTTTCGAAAATGTGTATTAGATAGTTTCGATATTTCTTGTAATGGTCATATTTTAGTAGGCCTAACTATTGTTTTTTATTTCAAAGAACTGGGTTGAAATACTTAATCTGTTTGAGATATACATTGAGAATTTATTTAGACGATTTACTTTACTTGCAGAATAAAAATAATTGTATCGTTCCTATTTACTACTTCTTTAAAATACTGTTCCTACCATTAGGCCTACTGCTATTTTGCAAAATACGATGATGCGGTAAACCCTTAATCGCTTTAGTTTTGTTGGAATAAAACTTCGAAAACGTCAACGACTTTTTTCTCGGTCCAAGAGACGAAAAATCCTCACACTGTATGCAAACTGTGAAAAACTAATTGTTGCAAACATAGTATAGTTGACGCTTGGAATGGTCTTAGTGCAGTTAAAGTGAATTGCGGCTGGATAACATTCTGTATATAATTTTATTATAGAGTCTATCGACAGATTTACAGAATTAGATTTGTGGACTGTGTAGCTGTCAGTTTTCCTTCCATTCATTCCCTTGCTCATCGTGGTATTAATTATTAAATTAGTAAGTCGTTGAATAATTTCCGATGCTTAATACAAATATGACTGTATCCTACCACTTCGTTCGTTATTTGACTTTTAAGTCATTTTGGCAGATCATTCTGCATAATTACGTTACAGAATTAACCAAGACATCGCTAGCATCTTGGAGTTTACCTTTGCCATGTTCACGTATCGGTCATATTCTTCGTTTCTCCTGCGATTTCAGTAAGATTGACGCTATTTTCTTTGCAAGTCGCCTTGGCCTAAGTCACTCTGTGGTAAGGGATGGACATCCCAATACACGGCTAGCATGGATCTAGGGACATCCTTAGCCTTCTGCAGTCGAAAAATTTTCGTTCCATCGTAGAAGTCTATTGGGTTTGTTTAGGAGACGTAATAAATATATTACAAGACGCTGTTTCTGAATGAATGAATGAAATTGCAAAAGCAACAGAAAAATTCATTCAGATGTTAATAAAGACAGACATTCGTGAATTCATCTTAGAATATCTCCACGAAATGTTTACAAAGTCCAAGCCGAGAGACAAGTTGAAGTCAATACACGGGTAAGACTAAGTACTAATAAGAATTTTTAAGCTAAACACAGGGCACCAACTTATTCACGAGCGTTCTACACTGTTTGTTTTTCTAAAGGCCCGGTTTCAACTTTCACTTTTGAACTTTGTAGAGGTTATTATTAAATTACAGTTGTTCAGCCTTCTATGCCATCCATGTCTTACCAAAAAGCTTACTTAAGAAGAAAGTCATACTTACTTATTTACTTACTGGCTGACTTACTTGATTACTCATTTATTTTATTTATTTATTTATTTATTTATTTATTTATTGATTTATTTATTTATTTATTTATTTATTAGCTAAATGGCATAGACTTTGGTATTTGCAAACTACTGGCTTGGTGTGTAGTTCGTGTTTGACGTCGCTGTGTCATAACAAAGATAATTTGCGTCTCCCTTCTCCTATATTTAAGCATCAGACTGGCACTACCACATTAAGTCTATGTATTATAGTAGCGGAGCTTCAGAAGACCTCTGGTTGCATGCAGAACAAGAGCAGACGCTCCAGGGCGGTGATGGAAGGATCCAGAATTTCAAAGACATCTTTTGGCAACAAAGGACGTTGCCGTCGACAGATATTATTTTCAAGAGTTCTCACCGTTCGTGTGGCATAACAGGAAGAGTCGTTGGTTTTCACTTTAATAATTCGTTTATCTCATGACGTCGGCTTTTATATTACTAGACAAACCTTGACAGCTCGAAATTAAACCAACACGCGAATTGACGATTATATAGCCTCAGTTAGAACCGTTTAAAAGGTGTTTAAGATGAGCTGTTGGTTTTTACTTTGGTGTATCGTGTATCTTATGACTACTATATACGGCCATTCACGTTTACCAAAATATTAATCACTCGATATAGGGATTGCACCAAACGAATTATTAAGACCAAATAAAAATCATATAGCATCTGTGCAATCGGTTTTTTTTAAATCTGTTTAAAAAGAGCTATTCTTTGTGTATAATGTTATGGCTACCACGTCCATTCACGTCCACTTTGTATACCAGAACCTACTTTAGGACTTACTGAACTACAAAAAGAAGAGGTGACGTTTATATAGTAGATGTTTCAGTTTAGCGACACTGTGTGATAACAAAGATCATTAGCGTCGCCCTCCTCCTTCATACAGGCTTTGGACTGGCACTGCCAGAGTGCGAGCAATGGTGGGGTTAACGTTAATATAGAATCAGCGTAAACCGTTTTAAAGGTGTCTTTGCAGTCGGTTAGTTTCGTGGCTATTTGCGCCATTTTCTTTCGACGCTGACACTTCTTGACTTTCTTTTCGATAATATAACCTAGTAACTTTTTATTCATATTCCCGTGCAACTTACCTAAACCTTGAATAACATATAATTTGTATTAGATGCAGTTAACTATTACTTTGATCGCCTTTGCAATAAGGCTCATGTAATAAGTATTACATGTACATGTTCTATATTATAGAGCCCGTACATATATATTAAATTTTTAAATGCATTTTAGGAGAAGTATGTATTATTTGACAGCATCTAAATATGGCTGATGTGGCCTTTGACGTCGACGTCGTTTGGTTGATGAGTTGCTGTTTAACGACACTTGTCATAACATAGATGATTAGCGTCGCCCTAATCCTTTCTCCATGGTAATGGCGTCGATGGAAGACACGTTTTAACAGCATTTGAATCTTAGATCGTAAACTTCAAATTTATAAAGCTAAGCGCAGGGCACCAGCTTATTCACGAGTGTAACATCCCACAGTTAGTATGGAATTACACGGTGCTTGTATAATTATATCCTGTCTGATGACGTAATGAAATGCGTGGATGGTTTTCTGAAACCTTGCACATGTCAAATTGACCAGTTGGGTGTGTTTTAAGATCGTACAATCTGTTGTTCAAATTCAAATATTTTGCGAGTATTAATACTTAATTTAATAAAAAAATTATCAGAGATCGTACTTCTGAGCTACTAAAGCTCACCGATTATTTTTCGATAAATATATAAAAAGTTGTCAACTTAAAAGAGGTGTCCAAATATTAGCAACTATGCTAACTGTTTCTGCTTATTTAGTTTCGCTTTCACAAAATATTATTTTACTTGAAGATAATAAAAAAATGTGCATCTGGTAAATTTGCTGCTTTTACATTTATATGGGCTTTAACTAACATTATTTTTTACATGTTACAATTACGATTCGTTCTCCTTCAGTCTACATTTGCGATATTTCAATGTATTTATTTCCTCGCTTTAAGATGCTCATCTTTGAAGGACGTTATCTTTCTCAAACAGTACTGACTCTTTGAAATCGATTTGATTAGAGGATAGGCATTAGAACTCCACCACAGTCTTATACGCGGAAATGTGCCAGACCCAAGAGAGGGTAAGGAAGGGGGCGACGCTTATCATCTTATGACACAGTGTTGATTAGTTTCGGTTTTACACTTCAGATTTTACTTCAAGGCAGAATAGTAAACTACTGTTTTCCGCATTTACTGAACTTACAATTACTATGTATCGTTTATTATCTTACTAACGCTTCTTACTCGAGAAGTTTACATTGGCGACTCTTCGATGTATTTTGTACCTCGACTTAAAATTATCTTATTTTAAGACGTTTTCTTTTTCAATAATTCATTCTGAGAATTCATACATATAAAATAATTATACGTACATGGCATTGTTTCATACCCAGTCCGAGTCATATATAAATGAGGAGGGCGACGTTTATTCTATTTTTATGGCAGCTTTGTTAAGCAAAAACAATCTACATAATCGCCAGTTACCGAGATGAGGCAATCTAGATTTTGTCGATTAAAAAGTAAGGTCAAAGGCAATCAATTTAGCAGTCATAAGATGTTCTTAAGGGGCTTAAACCGTGCTAAGGAAATGCATTTAATTGGACACCTTTAAAACGTTACTCTACAATTTATATATACAGCAGCTGCGTTAACTTGTTTAATTCGGCGTCTTCTTCGACGATAAGATATCTAATGCAAATTCAAATAAATTTTGTGCAATTGTCAGACATCAGAAATGTTAAATGTTAAAAAATATGCAAAAATTGCAAATTTGTTCGGAATGCGAGTTTAATATCGAAGACAAGGAACGGAGAGAGAAGGTTAAGGGGAAGACCACGGAAGAACTGTCCGGAGATCATCAAGGACGAATTGAAATGCTTGGAGAAGTCGCAGGACGAGGCTGAAAGGCTAGCAATTTGTATTGTATTGTATTCAAACATTTATAAAGCGCCTCTCATAGGGTGAACCATTCAGAGGCGCTCCCAGTGCGCAAGGCCAAAGAGAAGAAAAAGGTTTTGAGAAAAGCAAAGGTGGAAGAGAGGTTACTAGCTAGAATTCGAGAGCGAGTAGATGGAGACAGCGCATTCCAAAGAGAGGGACCAATTGAGGTAAAGGACCGGGACTGGGCCATAGCTGTTCTTGTATGAGGAACTAGAAGCTCAAGTCTGTTTGATGAGCGTATAATGGTCGATGGGAGGAGGCTGAAAGAGGCCGGAGTAATACATCAGCTAAATATTTTGGGGCAAGACCCCTTTGTGCCTTGAAAACTAACTTGAGGATTTTGAATTTAATGCGAGGAGAGAGAGGAAGCCAGTGCAGTTGTTCAAACATGAAAGTAGAAATGTGAGAGTACCGTTGTAGGCGTGCTATTAATCTGGCGGCAGCATTTAGGACTATCCAACAGCGGGTACCGTTCAAAAGTGAAAACCACTTGTCCTCCTTGTTCACGGACACACGACCATAGACGTGGACGCCACTGTTTGATGGCCCTGTCGATGATCACGTGGTCAAACAACTGCCACTCTTCAATCAGACGAGATCAGGTGATCGGCGTCACGAATGCGGGATCGCGTTTATGCGGCGGCTGGAACGTGCAAGAAACAGGTGCCTGCTGAACGTCTCCTCAAGAGTGGCAGTTGTTTGACCACGTGATCAATACTGATCATCGACCGGGCCATCAAACATGGCTTCTACGTCTACGGTCGTGTGTCCGTGAACAAGGAGGACATTTTGAACACCAGATGTAGCTGAACTTCACCTTCTTGTGGCTCTTGTATGTTGGAAACTTCTTTTTTTCAGTGCTGCATCTGAAACGTTCAAAAAAGTGACAAATTTGCCCACATTTCCAAACGGCGTTAGGATTTGGTGGTGATATGGCTACTGTTGTTGTATTTAAAATTTCAGGCAAATGTTAAAAATGTTGAACATGCTGCATCTGAAACGTTCATAAAAGTGACAAATTTGCCAACATTTCCAAACGGCGTTAGGATTTGGTGGTGATATGGCTACTATTGTTGTATTTAAAATTTCAGGCAAATGTTAAAAATGTTGAACGAGTTATGACACTTTTTCTAGGGGTCCACTTTTCATCGGGACACAGTGTATATATATATATAGGCATGGGACACAGGTAGATGCTTGACTAGAGCGCTCTCTTTAGACACCTCTAAAACTGTTCCAACCGATACTACATAGGCGTGTGACACGGTATCACATTAATAAAGGCCAGATGTATATCGATAGAAACGGCGAGAACGGTGATAGCTGTTATTAGAGGACAGGTGTTCAAAAAACAGTTGATGAACGGGTGAGAGCTGTTCAAAGTAATTTCTGTCGACGTCAGCGGTCTTTCTTGCCATAAGATGTCTTTAAAGGCTGCAAACAATCCAGCCAACCGATTGGTTAGATCCCTCGCCTTTTAACTCGTAGAATACGCGTGCGAACCTCTTCCACTGACACGGTTACTATGAGAAAGTCCTTCATTCAAAATTGTTCAGCGCCATCGACTGATGCCTGGTTATTGGAATTTGGCGCTTAATAAATGAGTAATAATAATGCCATAGAATCGGGAAGGCGGTTTTCTGAGTCCCAACAATCTTTAAATATGTCATCTTTCACTTCAACGCACGAGAAACCACTTGTATAAATCGCGTCAGTGGACGACGTTTAAAAGGTGTCCAATAGCCGCATGGCATTAAATTCTATTCTATTCTATTCTATTTATGGACTTATAAAGCGCCTCTCGCAGTACAACCTAATCAGAAGCGCTTCCAGTGCGAAGGGCCCCTCGAAAAAAGAAAAGTCTGAAGAGAACGAGCAGAAACAGTGGTACCTCCAGATAACATTACAGCACGAGTTAAAGCAGGGAGGTCATTCCACAGCAAAGGTCCAACGGAGGCAAAGGCACGATGCTGTGCTGTGGTAGTCCGAGACCTCGGAACTAGAAGGTCATGATGGTCAGAAGAGCGGAGAGGACGTCCAGAGGTAGCTGAGATAGGCCGTCTCATAAGATCACAGAGGTAGCGTGGAGCTTGACCTAAAAACGTTTTACACGTAAGAAAAAGAATTTTAAACTGAATTCGAGCAGTTAGAGGAAGCCAATGAAGGTCTTGAGTCATGAAAGTCGAAATATGGGAGAAACGAGGTAGGCGGGCAATTAAACGAGCAGCAGAATTAAGTACTGATTGCAGTGGAGCCAGGCGAAGTTTTGGTAGGCCCATAAGTAACGAGTTACAGTAGTCAATGCGAGAACAGACAAAGGCATGAACCATGGAAGAAAAAATCGGCGAGAGGACAGATCGTCGAATGGCACGTAGACGCCGCAAGTGATAAAAACTGGACCGAGAGAGATTAGAGATATGTGCAGAGAAAGAAAGAGCACTGTCAAGAGTAACACCAAGGTTACGGACATTTGTCGAGAAAGTAAATTGAGGGAATTGCTTGGCAAGTAAATCGTAATCAAGTTTAATTAGCTGTTGGCGAGTGCCAAGCCAGATCAATTGAGTCTTGGAAGAGTTGAGTGAAAGACGATTAGAGGACATCCAACAATTGAGATCAGCAGAAAGAGATTCAATAGATTGGGAAAGAGCAAGCTGATGAGAAGAGGGGCCATGAACAAAGGCCTGGACATCATCAGCATAAAGGTGACCAGAGGCTGAGTGTTTAGCAAAGATAAGAGGAATATCGGCTGTAAACAAGATATAAAGAAGTGGACCCAGCACAGATCCTTGTGGGACTCCAACTTTAACAGGTACCCATGAGGTGCGGGAGTCTCCTAGAATAACCATTTGAGTACGATCAGTAAGATAGGAGCGAAACCAACGAAGAGGAAGGCCACTAAGACCAAAGGAAATTTCAAGGCGATGTAATAGAATATCATGATCTACCATATCAAATGCTGAAGATGCATCAAAAAGTGCTAAGAGAGTAACGTGGGATTTATCCATAGCAGAATAGATGTCAGAGAGAAGAGAGAGAAGAGCAGTTTCAGTTGAGTGGTGAGCTCTAAAGCCAGATTGTCTGGGCGGTAGAAGGCCTGACTGCTCAAGGTAAGGAAGAAGTTGCAGAGAAACAAGTCGTTCTAAAGTCTTTGAGAGAAAGGAGAGATTTGCAATAGGGCGATAGTTTTGGCATATGCTAGAATCCAGGTTGGGCTTCTTAAGAGTGGGAAACACAATAGCACGCTTCTGAGATGCTGGAAGGTGGCCTTCTGAAAGAGACCTATTAAACAAGTAGAGAAGGAAGGGAACAATGTCATCTAGTACATCTACTATAACAAACGGGGGAAGGGGGTCAAGTTCACATGATTTTAAATTAGATGTAGAAAGCAGATGACGCAGTTCAGGTTCAAGGATAGGTCGAAAGTCCTTGAACACCGACTCAGTGGTAGTGTAGGAAGGTGGTGGTGAACCAGCTGTGGAATTTCGGAGCCCATCCAGTTTAGTTGTAAGCATCAGTAGAAAATCGTCCGCTGAGAAGGAAGGATTCGCGGATGTACTAGAAGATCGACCCAGTAGACCGGAGATAGCGGACCAGAGACGTTTTGGATTCTTTGAGTTCCTGTTGACCAAATCTTCCCAATACGCCGCCTCTTTCTGACGATAGAGACGGTGAAGGGAGCGCAGTTGATTGATCCAGACGAGACGATCGGCTGGATCTCTAGAACGACGAAAACGTCGTTCAAGACAGCGGGTTCGACGACGCAGTTGATGACACTCTCGGTCGAACCGAACGGCAAGTGGCCGAACGCGAATCTTGATACCACGGAGTGGAATCATCTTGTCAAGAAGATTGCTGATCGTAGAGGAGTAGAGATCGTAGAGTTGTGAAGTTGACTGAGTATCTAGTTGCGAGGTAGAGGAGAAGAGAGGCGAGTTTCGCAAAGCCTCACTGAAGGCGCCTCGGTCGAGAGACTTCCATCCACGAAGATACCGGAGAGCATGAATGGGTTGTTAATGAAGAGGAGGGATAGAGAATTCAATAGGAGAGTGATCGGAGAGCGTCGGCGGAAGGATTTTTAAATCTTGTACCATAACGTCTTCAGGAGTGATGACAAGGTCAAGAGTAAATATCTAATATCTAATATTATCATAAATAATTAATGCGTAACGACATTTTATGGCTGTTAACGTCAACTTTAGAGACATAATTGTGGGGGAGAAGCTTAATATAATAATGCACATCATAATATTCTTCCCTGAATATTTTTATATTACATATTGTATTCAATATATTGTATTGATAGATACAAAACAATACAATATGTAATACAAAAAAGTAAAAATGTACAAGTAAATGCTAATTAGATATTTACAGATTTAAAAATGATATAACATTGTTTACAGTAACAAACCTAAAATAGCCATTTGCAAAATTTGACTGTCGGCAATTAAGCAAACTAGCCTATGCTTTTCGTTTAAAAATAATTATCTTTACCGTCAAAAGGGTTTTAATTGAAATTTCATCTTTATATAATTGACATTTATTTCTTTTTAACTTTGAAATATCTTCATTTTACAGTCAGGTAATAGGTGACAAGTAGTCTTCTTGACCTGGTAGGTATCACATAGACCACTAGAATATCTAAGTATAATGAATAGCCTTTGGTTAGTATCTGCGACTCTCAGCCGTAATCTAGAAATTTAGATTTCCTTATGCCTATACTAGACCATCAGAGACGACTTGAGGTGCTTGGAGAAGTCGTGGGACGAGGCTGAAAGACTTGCATTGGACAGAAACGAATGGTCAGATGTAAAGAATTGCATGGGAAGGACCAAGTACTAAGAAAGTATGTTAGTATTGAAAGCTCTGTTATATAATTTCGTTTATTGAAAATAGAAAGTTGACAGACCGCAACTTCTCACATAGAAGAAAAAAGAGGGAAAATAGCTATAATTATTAGTGTTATCGTCAGATGTCAGTACGGCAGTGAACCGATGGATTGGATTAAGTTACGAACAGTTCTATCTCTTTGATATTGACTTAAAGAGCACACGAGGGATGAAGCTACGACCGTCTTTATTTGGCAATTCAAAGTCATGAGGTCTTTGGCGCAGTGCATAGCTACGTCGGACTGTCGGTGGAAAAAGGCTACGCAGAACATGACTTCAGTTCCATATGACTGCCTGAAAAAGCTGATTGTCTGCCTTTTCCATCATACAGACTACATCAGGCTGCTGAGGCGGGAGGTAGCCCATTCGCTTGACTCGTTGTAAAAACCTTTGTAGACTGTTTCGTTCGCTAGCTGAGGTGTACCCCCACCAGGCTGGTGAGGCATACAGAAGGCGTGCAATTGTGGTAGCCCGTGTGACCTCGTGAAGCGCCGCTGATGGAAGACCGTGTGCAATAAACTGTTAATAAAACTGTTGGACATCGATTGTCACTTTGTGCTTCATCACAACGGCGTTGTAGAAATAGTGGAGCTTAAATAAAATTGAAATATATGTGATATCATAAATAAATACCATATCATGGTTTAATTCAAAATATACTTCATGAAAATAAACCATGGTTTAATGCCATATTAAAGTTGATGTGACTCAGTAATGTTTATTGCGTTAGTGTTTGAGATTGTTTTACAATCGAATAAGGGTGATTGAAAACAATCAGGATCACTGAGAAATCAACAATTAGGCCTCGACTGATCCTACATAGGCGTGGGATAATCAACCACACGATTCTAGAAAATTAATATCGCTAAGGCTTGTATGATTACCTAAGGTAAATACTTTTATGGCGCTATTGTTTTTGGCAATGCAAGATGTGCTTTTCAATGTCTGTCGAGCTCATTGACAGATTTACTACATAGCCTAGGTACAATCAATAGGCCTACAATACAAATAACGAGACCATTTCCTATAGATGCGCCACGTTCCAAGGGCGGCAAAAAGTTAAATATTAAATAGTTGAAAATGGAATGTTAAATTCAATTGAAAATAAGCGTTACGACTGAAATAAATGCAATAAGAAAATAATAAAGTTAAGACCTTACAACATAGATATCAGAGGCGACATAAACTAGGCCTGAAGCGGTGGATTGGTTAAAAAATGGCCCAGAAAAAATCCAATGAGGTGAGTCTACCAATTAACAGAATAGATGCTTGTGGAAACAAATTTACGAAGTCTGGCAGTTGATAGGAAGAGCTACAAAGGATATTGGTCAAAATAAAGTATCACGCGTCGGAGGACCGGACAGCATGCACACCTTTAAAACGAATTGCACGGTTTCTATATAAATGTCAACTTCGTCTTGAATTCCAATAGAGACAATCATGAAAGGAGGAATCGTACACGTAGCGAATGGTTAAGGAATTAGCTTTAAAACTCTATTTCAAAATTGCAGACAAGCGTATATACCGTGCGTCTTTCTTCGAGGCACACATTCATTCGTTCATTAAGTCATTTATTCATTTATTAAGTCATTCGTTCGTTCATTGAGTTATTCATTCGTTTATTCGTTTATTCGTTCATGCATCCATCCAAATAACAGTTGCTAAGCCTGTAATGAACCTGTGCAGATTACTCACGCCTGTTTCTGTCAGAAAGCAGTAGAGGCATACGATATCATGTTACATAACAACATAACAAGGGTTTTAAGTGGTTCAGAAGACGTATTATAGTCTATGTTAGAACCACTTCAAATTAACTTGGAACGCTGAATAACCCAGTTTCCGTAGCTTCCCCCTTAAAAGCAGTGACAGTTTCCACTGAGTCAGTACTATCATCCAAGTCATTCAACGAATCCATGACTCTTTCACTGAAGCCGAAAGGAACATTTTGGCAGAAATTACCCAAACGTTCCTTTCGGCTTCTTAAATAATTATTTATACCTGTGTCCCCGAGTCGCCTTGTTTGGTGCTAATTTAACGAATCTCTCCCACTGAAGTGCTTCAGTTCTACAGTTCTGTGCGGAAGCTATTAACACCCATGCGCCTACATGTACTGAAGTCTTATTAACTTACTTACTTACTGAATTATTTACTAATTTGCTATTATATGTACTGATTCACTGATTTACTTTATTGAAGTACTTAATTGCATACTAACATCATTGTTAAGTGGTGCTAAACGACGCTCTGCACCAGAGGAGCTAGTGGAGCTACTAGAGGACCTATATTAGCAAGACGGTAAGCGCAGTGAGAGTAGATGGGGAGCTAACGGAATGGTTTCGTGTGCATGTTGGAGTAAGACAAGGCTGCGGTCTATCCCCATACCCCCGTTGGGCGGATTTGCTTTGTAGGCTGCTATTAGCGCCGTTGTATTACAAGCTGTCTGTTCTGTTAGTAGTTAACTAGTTAAGATTGTTTCAATTGCATAACATGTAAATGTACAGCGCAGTGCGTTTGTCAAGCGCTAAATTAAAGAAAAAGATATTAAAAAAAAGATATTAGATATTATTATTCAACCTGATATTGGAGGCAATGATGGACATAGCGCTGCCAGATACAGAAATAGGGGTGATAATAAATGGAACAATAGTCAACAACCTAAGATTTGCAGATGACATAGATCTGATGGCGGAAAGCGGAAGCCAACTGCAGGAACTAACGACCAGGGTACACGAAAGTAGCAAAAGATTCGGTCTTAAGATCAATGGAGAGAAGACCAAAACAATGACAATTGGTAAGGAAAAAGAAAAGATAAACATTACCCTGGAAGGAGAGGAGCTGGAACAGGTGACGGAATTTGTGTACCTGGGGGCGTAATTACGGAGGACGCGGAGTCGACAAGGGACATAAGGAAAAGAATTGGGCTGGCGTCAGCAATGTTTGGGAAGCTGAGGAAACTATGGAGATCAGGCAACATCTCAACAAGAACAAAAACCAAACTATACGAAACACTGGTGATACCGGTCCTCACGTATGGAGCAGAGTCTTGGTGCATGAAAAAGGAGGACGAGAGAAGACTCCTGGTGGCGGAGATGGGATGGCTACGAGGACTACTGAATAGATCACGAAGAGAAAAGATACGGAATGAGGTGACACGAGAAGAACTGGGACAGAAGGAAACGGTAGTGGAAAGAATAAAGAAACGAAGACTAACATGGTATGGACATGTGATCAGGATGGAGAACGGAAGAATGCCGGCAAAGGCGCTGCACGGAGAGGTGGAGGGAACAAGGAGCAGAGGACGTCAGAAGAAGAGATGGATAGATAACGTACTGGAGGACATAGAAGACAGAGGATGGGACTTAAGAAGGGCAATAGAACTCGCAAGAGACCGACCGAAATGGAGAAGTTTTGTTAGAGCCTCATCGTCAGCGAATACTTGACGGAGGAGAAAGAAAGAAAGAAAGAAACGACGCTCTGTCCTAATAATGATGACTGTATAAAATAATATAGTGTTGAATACATAATATTTTATGTAAAGTATTTAAAATTTCTCTGCTTTTGGGAATGTCCCTATGTTCATTTGTTCCTCGTGCATATGACAGATGGAGCGTAGACGATCATTATCTAAATAAGCGTCACTGCGGTTGACGATTATAATATATCAACGTTTTAGAATTTGAGGGTGTGCTAATCGTATTTAGGCTGATTAAAAGTAATAGTTAAACTATCAGTTAAATGACACCGTGGAAATATTCTACAATATCAACTTCTTTAAACAAATTATGTTGATTTTCTTATTACAGTACTTACATACTAACTTACTTAATTGCATACTTACTTACGTTAAAATATTAGCAGTAGTTACTGCTAAACGACGTTCTGTACTAACAAAGATGATTAGCGTCGCTCTCCTCCTTTATCCAACCTTGGGCTAGTATTACCAGATTGCGGGCAGTGGCGAATTGAAATGCAATGATTTGGTACCAACTGTTTGACTGGATCTTATGGCATTAAAGGCCGTTGACTCCGATACAAACACTTTCAGTTGCAATGGTAAACCTGATTAGACGTTCAGAGACATTTATTAAGTAAAGATAAGATTAGTAGTTTTCAGTGTTTAACCGGCTTCAATATTGACGGCGATCATAACCTACCATTTGTGAAACATGATTTGTAACAGCTTCAATTGAATTTAGTCGATTAAAAGGTAAGGTCGAAGTAAACTGCCTTTGCAGTCATAAGGTTTCCTTCAAATGGACCTAAACAGAACTGTACTAAAGCAATGCGTTTTATTGGACACCTTTAAAAGGTCGCTCACCGATCTATAAATCGAGCATCTCTGCAAACAGTTTAGTTTGAATGCACAGGGTTGGATAATGATATCGGATACAAATTAGAAAAAACTTGCAGCAATTATTGTCAGAGATATGAAAATAATATTAAATGTAAAAATGGGTAAAAAAAGGCAAAATTGTTCGGAAGGTGAGTTTAATATCGAAGCCAGAACACGATTGTGTCAACGACCATGGATGGTAGTCACAAGATGACCATCTTTTCTATTTTTTCTATTATTTCATTTGACTTGTAGGCCCTATGTACTGAGCTGCGGTTTTCCCGCCTGATTGGTTCGCATAAATGACCTTGCCGTCATATATGCAGCAATTATGGAAAATGATTTGTCTCTGACCCGTATGCAAATAGGTTCCACGTGTTCATATCCAGATCCATTGCATTTATTCACTTTTTCGGACCCAAATTCGAATGGCGGGAAAGATACAGATGGCTCTAATAATTTTAACCATGGCAATGGTCACAAGTCCTTTCAGGTCTTCCCATTCACATTGCTTTATTTTCATTTAACTTTCAATCGTTACTGTCACTTCAACATATTTGCGCAAGAACAAATTAGAGCTTTAACCAATATGAGTTCATCATATATTCGTTTAATATGTTAACAACAGACATAACGCTGTAGGTGTACATAGAAAATAAAATACATCTAGATATTATAGTATGAATTAATAATAGCTTAGTAAGAGTTCAGGAATAACATACGAGATATAAAATTTCGTGAGTCTTTGTCAGGAAGGTTAAAGTTATGTGGTCTGACCCTAAGAAAATAGGGCGTAAAATGTTGGTTAGGAAACAGGTTTCTGAGTGAATGATTCGCATTTAAGAGGACGGCCTTAAAGAGTGAAGTGTCTGCGTTATAAGCAAGAACATTCGTAGAAGGGGAATCTGACTGAATAAAACCAGAGCGTTTTAATCTGTTATTCAGACGTTCAATGCGGGATTTGTCCTTTTCGCTCGCCAGTCCCCACCAGGCGGGGGAAGCATACATTGTTCTGGCTATGATGGTGGCGCGGGTGATCAGTTGTAGAGAATCTGCAGATGCACCATGGTTTTGAGTGTTTTAAGGGCGAAGATTGAAGCAGAGCCACTTTTGACGACTTTGTTGATGTGTTCCGTAACTGAAAGTTTCTCATCGATGGTGACGCCTAGGGCTTTTATTGAGGTAGAGCGAGGAATACCGGTGATTGAGGGTTTGTTGGAGTGAAGATTGGTGATGCTTGATGACTGCCATTTCACGGGTTTTGGAAGAGTTTATTTTTAGGTTCTTTTCCTCTGACCAGTTGTGGATATGTTGAAGTTCTGTTTCTGCGGTGTGAAGAGGTACGAATCGTCAGTTATATGGTTCATTTACAGGATGAAACTTTCAGGTCTTCCCATTCACATTGCTTTATTTTCATTTAACTTTCAATCGTTACTGTCACTTCAACATATTTGCGCAAGAACAAATTAGAGCTTTAACCAATATGAGTTCATCATATATTCGTTTAATATGTTAACAACAGACATAACGCTGTAGGTGTACATAGAAAATAAAATACATCTAGAGAATGGGGTGGTATGCGTCTCTAAAAGCCTCTACCACCCAAATGCCCACCACGCCACCTTCACGCGGTACCCCTGTTGGAAACAGAGTGCGTGGTGGACGACCGAGCCCTCGCCGGTATATGCGAGCCCAGAGACAAGGAGTCGGAAGGACGGACGATGAAGGACATCGACGCTCGGAGATGGTGTCTCGTTAAAAACACCGAGAGGAAGGCAACGGGAAACCACCTCTCTAATTTCCCAAGAAACACTGACAATGACGATAGAAAGAAATTACGTTAACAACGTGAACGATTCCCCACAACCGCTGTTGAGAGGAGTCGCGTTCGGCAGGGGAGGAAAGAGGGCCAGCTCGGCCTGCAAGGCCTCTCAGGTCGTCATCCAGAGAAAACCTTGTAAAGAGAGAATAAGAGTTGGAACATGGAATGTGAGATCGATGAGGAGACCGGGAAAGTTAGCAAACGTGATTAGAGAAATGAGAAAGGCTAGACTGGATATACTGGGGCTAGCTGAGGTTAGATGGAAGGAAGGAGGAGACTTTACGAGTGAAGGAGTAAGAGTGATATACACCGAAGATAACAAAGGACAGAGTGGAGTAGCGATCTTATTGGAAGACAGAGTTGCCAAATGTGTTACTGAAATAGAAAGATGTGGAGATAGAATGTTATCAGTGAGAATACAGGCACATCCAGTCGACATCGTAATCATACAGGTTTATATGCCAACATCAACACACGAGGAGGAGGAAGTAGATAAAATATACGAAGGTATAGACAAAAGATTAGAAGACACAAAAGGAAAAGACTACACAATCATTATGGGAGACTGGAACGCATCGGTGGGTGAAGGGGAGGAGGAAGGCTATATTGGAAAATATGGATTAGGCAAAAGAAACGAAAGAGGACAAAAGCTCGTAGAGTTCTGCAAGAGGCAAAATATGTTGGTGACAAACACTTGGTACAAGCAAGAAAAACGACGGAGATATACGTGGAAGGCACCTGGAGACAGTGCACGCTATCAGATGGATTACATCTTGACAAAACAACGATACAGAAATAGTGTGAAAAACGCGAAAACACTTCCCGCAGCGGATGCAGATACAGATCATAACTTGGTAGCAATGACCGTTCACCTGCAATTAAAGTTCATCAGGAAGAATAAGAAGAAGGTAAACAAATGGAATAAGCAGAAATTAAAGACAAAGAGTAAGGAACTGGCAGAAAACATAGAAGAGAACATCAAGGAGATGGAAACGGCCACAACTGAGGAAAGGTGGAGAGGACTAAAGGAGACTATCACACGGGAAGCGATGAGGACGGTGGGACAACAGCAAGGGCAGACGCCACGGAAACCATGGATAACGGAGGACATGATAAAAGAAATGGAAGAAAGAAGGAAGTGGAAACACCAGAATACAGAAGAAGCCAAGAAAGAATATAGACGATTAAACAACAAATTGAGAAGAACAACAAAGAAAGCAAGAGAAAAATGGTGGGAGGAGAAATGTGAAGAACTGGAAGAACTGCAGGCGAAGGGAAGATACGATCAAGTATATGAAAAAGTGAGGAAGATGACAAAGAAGCCAACAAGGGAAGGAGGAATAGCAGTGGAGGATAAGGAAGGCAAGATGCTGCAGGATCCAGAAGAGATTCGAAACCGATGGAAAGAATATGTAGAAGAACTATATCAGAGTCAGGAAAAACCGAAGAACCTGAATGACGGACCATACATGGGGACAGGAGAAGATATAGGGCCGGAGGTGTTAAAAGATGAGGTACTGGCAGCAATCAGTGACATGAAAAACAATAAAGCAGAAGGGGCAGATAACATCCCAGCCGAAATCCTAAAAAATCTAGGCGAAAAAGCAACAGGAGAATTAATAAGATTATGCCAAGACATATATAACACTGGGAAGTGGCCCGAGGACTTTTTAAAAACCATCATGATACCCATAAAAAAGAAGAACAACGCAACAGCTTGTAAGGATTACAGAACAATTAGCTTGCTGTCACACGCAGCCAAGATTATGCTGAAAATAATAACAAAAAGAATACAGGCAAAGGTAGATGCTGACAAAGGATTAGGAGAAGATCAATTTGGGTTCAGAAAGGGTCGGGGTACAAGAGACGCTATCGGATCATTGAGGGTTCTGGCAGAAAGAAGTTTAGAGTATGGACAAGAGGTTTACATCTGTTTTGTGGACTATGAAAAAGCGTTTGACAGGGTAGATTGGAGAAAACTGATGACTGCATTGAGACGAAGAGGAATTGACTGGAAAGACAGAAGGCTTATAGGAAACCTCTACATGAATCAGAAAGTAAAGATCAGAATAGACGGAGAATGTTCAGAGGAAGGAGAAATTGGAAGGGGAGTAAGACAAGGATGTCCTCTATCACCACTCCTCTTTAACATATACATAGAGGAACTAATACAGGAGGCAATGGAGGAGACAGACGAAGGAGTAAAAGTAGGAGGAAGACCTATAAAAGCCTTAAGATTTGCTGACGATCAAGCAATGTTGGCGACGACACAGGCAGGTCTACAGAAGATGATGGACAAACTAAATCTGACCTCAAAGACATACAACATGAAAATAAACATTGGAAAGACAAAGAGTATGAAGATAAGCCGAGAGGAGGGAGATGTAACAGAGAAAATAAAAATCAACGGTGAGGAGGTGGAACAGGTTAAGAGCTTTTGTTACTTGGGACGCATGATAACAACAGATGCAAGGAGCCACAACGATGTGAAACGAAGAATAGCCCTGGGAAAAGATGCATTTATGAAAAGAGGTGAATTGTTGAGAGGAGGATTAAACAAAAGCCTAAAGAAAAGACTGGTCAAAACACTGGTATGGAGTGTGGCGCTGTATGGGTCAGAGACCTGGACCATCAGGAAAGAGGATATGAAGAAATTAGAGGCTTTTAAAACGTGGATTTGGAGAAGGATGGAGAAGGTGAGCTGGACGGAGCATATATCGAATGAGGAGGTCCTACAAATGGTTGATGAAAAGCGATCGCTAATAACAACAATAAGAGAAAGACAGAAGAACTGGGTGGGGCACGTATTAAGAGGAGACTCCCTCCTGAAAGAAATCATAGAAGGGAGAATGGAAGGGAAAAGAGGGAGAGGAAGACCGAGGCAGATGATGCTGGGATGGATGACCGACGGATACAGCGAACTAAAGGAAAAAGCACAGCACAGAGAAGAGTGGCGTCATTGGAAGTTGGAACCTGCCGAAGGGCAGAGAACTTAAAGAAGAAGATATTATAGTATGAATTAATAATAGCTTAGTAAGAGTTCAGGAATAACATACGAGATATAAAATTTCGTGAGTCTTTGTCAGGAAGGTTAAAGTTATGTGGTCTGACCCTAAGAAAATAGGGCGTAAAATGTTGGTTAGGAAACAGGTTTCTGAGTGAATGATTCGCATTTAAGAGGACGGCCTTAAAGAGTGAAGTGTCTGCGTTATAAGCAAGAACATTCGTAGAAGGGGAATCTGACTGAATAAAACCAGAGCGTTTTAATCTGTTATTCAGACGTTCAATGCGGGATTTGTCCTTTTCGCTCGCCAGTCCCCACCAGGCGGGGAAGCATACATTGTTCTGGCTATGATGGTGGCGCGGGTGATCAGTTGTAGAGAATCTGCAGATGCACCATGGTTTTTGAGTGTTTTAAGGGCGAAGATTGAAGCAGAGCCACTTTTGACGACTTTGTTGATGTGTTCCGTAACTGAAAGTTTCTCATCGATGGTGACGCCTAGGGCTTTTATTGAGGTAGAGCGAGGAATACCGGTGATTGAGGGTTTGTTGGAGTGAAGATTGGTGATGCTTGATGACTGCCATTTCACGGGTTTTGGAAGAGTTTATTTTTAGGTTCTTTTCCTCTGACCAGTTGTGGATATGTTGAAGTTCTGTTTCTGCGGTGTGAAGAGGTACGAATCGTCAGTTATATGGTTCATTTACAGGATGAAACTTCAGTAGCTACTATTCGAGTCATCCTTATTAATAAGCACTTCCAGCATTTACTAATTATAAGATCTACATAAATCAAAACCACGTAGAAATTTTTATAATGTAGGTTATTGTATTGTTAGTTGGCATCCGAATAATTAAAAGCAAGTATGATTATTTAGTTCTTGAGAACTGTCTTACTCATGAAGCCTTGTTTAATATGCTGGTGAAGACACCGGATCTTGAGTGACTAACCAGTTTGTACTCAACGTCAGACTTTGTCAGACTTGTATGCAATTAGGGATCCATTTCTGTCGGCCTCAGGTCCAAGTACTGGTTCACATCATTCGGATCAAGATCCATGCATTGGTTCACTTCATTCAGACAAAATTTCATGTTTTGTTGCACTTCTTTCGGACCCAGATCCATATTTTGGTTCACTTCTTTCGTACTAAGATCCATGTACTGGTTCACTTCCTTCGGACCGAGATCCATGTATTGGTTCTCTTCTTTCAGATCCAGATCCATGTTTTGGTACACTTCCTTCGCACCAAGATCCATATATTGGTTCTCTTCTTTCAGATCAAGATCCATGTTTTGGTACACTTCCTTCGGACCGAGGTCCATGTATTGGTTCACTTCTTTTGGACCAAGATCCTTGTTTCGGTTCACTTCACTCGGACCCAGATTCAAGTATGGATTCACTTCTTTCGAAACCAGACCTGTGTACTGGTTCATTTCTCTCGGTTCCATGTAATCGGACACTGCTTTTGGAACCAGATCCGTGTCTTGCTTTACTTCTTTCTGTTCTAGATCCAAATATTCGTTCATTTCTTGCGAAACTAGATCTAAGTGTGAAATCACTTCTTTTTGGTTCAAATTCGACTTTCCCAGATCCAAGTTGTTAGTGCCTTCTTCTCGAATGAGATCCGTGTAGGCATTCACTGACGCTGATTCCTCATTAGACTTTGGAACTATTTCAGGCTCATCAGTGACTGCTTCGTAGCCGTGGACTTGAAGTTGGTCATCAGTGGAATCTTGACCTATATGTTCATTCACGACGTGTGCTCTTGTCATAGATCCTTCCCTGGTTCTTGCTAACTCTTCTAAAGGAAACCCAACTGAATCATATCCTACATCCTCATAGATACTAGGAAGATTGGGCAGTCTCCTGGTTTTCATTAATTTTTGTTTGTTGACGTCTGAAATATCACGTAATATAATAAAATAGATGAGTTATTATACACATCTCAACCATTAATAACATAAATCAGAGTCTGCTCACAGCGGATTTACGATGTACAGATAGTCTAGTGGTCAGCGTACTGGACTCTCAGCTCAGAGGTCGGAGATTCAAATCCACGCCATAGCATAAAATATGGAGGAATATTTACTCCACTTTCACCTAAATGCATCACCGTACACTGCTTGTTGGAATAGGAATGTCAAGCCCCGAAAGACTCTTCGTCTTTCTTCGTTTGTCCAGGCTAAGAAAGTGAGGTCTCTGGTACTTCACACCCATGGCTGCTCCTCGGGTTAGCTTAAGGGACTGATGTTCTTTTCTACTGTCACACTTTAACTTAAGGGACTGGTGTTCTTTTCTACTGTCACACTTTAACTATGACAAGATAGGAATGAATACTCATGAACATATGGAACAGGAGTCGATTTCGAAGCTGGAACTGTTAGCATGCATTAGAAGAGAGGATGACAAATTGCCAGCAACTGAAAAGTAGACGAATGATGCGCTACTTTGACGTACACGTTATAAGTCATAGAGATTGGGACCAATTGCAGAACAGTACATAGCTCTTGGTCTTAATGGAGCTGTACAGAATCTAGCCAAAGAGATGCATTCATAAAGAGTGACAGACAGACAGACATAGCCAGAAATAAAGAGACAGAGTAGAGTGTAGCCTATAGTAGCGCTATTAGTCTACTATTATATCTTGATGGATTTCTGCGAACACAGCAAAACTCTCTAATAAAGCTACCTTGCGTTATAAGTTTTCAACTCAACTAATGATAACATTTTAAATGCCGAATTACCAATGAGAAAATATTTCTGGCTCAGTAGAGATCGAGGCCCAAGAGAAGTGACCTCACTACCACCGGTACCATACATGTTCTAATTAAAGACAATATGGGTTCTTACCACAGGAACGTTGCTTGAAACGTAACCGAAGAAAAATTCCGACAAGCAACAGAACGAGACCAATAGCTCCTACACCTAGAATTATCTTCCACACAGTCCACGACTCTTCTTTGTGTATGAGTGACTCTGCAAAGGACATTATACTCTAAATTAAAATTCCAAAAGTCTTAAGAGGCAATTCGACAAAGGTGTGCTTTCTTCTACGAATTTTTGAATTTCTGACCATTAAAAGTTCAATAGTTAAATCGCACACCTTCTAATTAGTAAAACTTGCCGAAAAACAATCAAGAACAGCATATTCTTTTTAAATAATGATTATGTTCAAAATTTCATTCACTAACTTGAATATCCCGTTAAGGGGACCTGTGAAATGATAGAATCGCATTTGGAATGAAAACATTAGCATGTAATGTATTAACCTGGTGGAGGCTGGTAAGTAAGCGTAATCGTCTGATTGTCCCGACTGTGTCCGTTGTCACCAACGCATCTGTATTCTCCGAGGTATTTAGCACAATGAGCAGAGCATTTCGGATCAATCAGTATAACCAAGGCATTGTTCGTAACACTGACGTAAGGAGGCTCGTTACGAACTAAGTAATCAAACGGTTCCGTTTTGTACCATCGCACAGTCGTAGGTTTACTGGGATCAGAAATCACGTGGCATTGAAAGACGAGATGCTTTTCCTCCAGAAAATCAACGGACACTTTGTTTGGACCATCAACCGTCACTTTTGTCTTGACTGAGAAACAGAAATAAACACTATCGATACTAAAAATAATTCTTTATGATAATGATGTTGATGATGGTGATGCTGATTATGCTAATGCTGCTGCTGCTGCTGATGATGATGATGATGATGATGATAATAATAATAATAATAATAATAATAATAATTATAATAATAATAATAATAATAATAATAATAATAATAATAATAATAATAATAATAATAATAATAATAATAATAATAATAATAATAATAATAATAATAATAATAATAGAGAAATGGTAACCTCCAAATAAACAGCCATTTTATCATCGTACTGCTTTGTGACCTTGGCTTTTGAAACTCTGAATCCAATAAACTAGGACGGCCTTGTATTGATCAACCCTCCCGGCTACCGGCTTGCCCAAATATTCGGAGATAACCGAGAGACTACTTTTCACTTTCAGCGCTTATCTATGATTATTCAGCGCTTCAGTGCAGTCGCATTTGTAGCAAAACCATCTGCGAACAGTAACCATTCCAAAACAACGCTCCCTTAATTTTTGCAATCCCGGGGGATCACATGAACCTCGGGCAGAAATAATAATAATAATAATAATTGTTATTGTGACTCTTTATCAACATGAAAATATAACAATTCTTATTTTCTAGGCAGTTGATACAATAGGAATGCAATGTATAAATTAAATTGGTCCGGTTGATTAGCCTCGATAGTGATTAGTTTTAACTTTGTAACTTCTGAATTCGCTACCAAGTCCTGTTCAATCTTTTCAGTTCTGTTATGCCTGTCCTGTCATTGATCTACCGGTGTTTCAATTGGTTTGCCAGATTGACAGCGGTTTTCTCCTGCGATTCAACTGATTCAACTCAGCTGAATCATTGAACACTATGATAACGACGTGATAGAAGTCGTTAGAATAGCCGAGTAATAGCATTAGGCTCGGGTAATACTTTGTAACCTAATAGGCAACTACTGATACAGGTCTTTAGTAAGTTAGCACACAACATGGACTTACTGAGAACGTTCAGGTATCCTTGAGCAAAGGCGTATCCATGAACGTTGCCTGCAACGCACTGAATAACCGTCAGATCCGTTTTACGCTCTTGGTCGACGCAGTCTCGACAAACGTCTCTGATCGTCAGACTTTTCAGGTCGTTGCTGAACACATATCTTGTTGGAGGATTGTTAACTGGAAAATACAGACTCATTTGGTGCATTATTTTTGAACAATATTGTCAAAAGGGTCACTTCAGAGACTCTTAAAGATTCTTTAAAAATACCTAACACAAAATCGGACAGAACTTCTTCATATCCTCGAAATCGGTTATGCCACCCTCACAAGCGTTAAAATCAGTAACACCTCCTTCAATAGACTGCTTTCCCTTTATTTGGCTGTTTTTCCTTACGGAGTTTGCAGCATTAACGCCATTGTGTAGATCCTAAACGGGGCTGCATATAATATTATAGCCAGACAAATAGGCTACAACCACTTTCGCAATGCCAGTGTAGGCTATAGCCTATTTTGTCTGGTCTGTAGGACTCTGCTCTACATCTTGTTTTTGGTCATAGACATTTTGAAGTCGTCGATTAGAAACAATGATTCTGAGATAGCAGGTCTTTGATTTTTTCGCATCCATTCGAAAGAATTTCCATCTAATCTAATTAATGTAATCTATTATCATCTTATCCAACGTCTTCTACTACATGTACACCGTAATTAGAATGCACGTAGGAATCGATCGATGGTTGTTTCAAGGGTGGCCTGACAAAATGTCAAGCGACAAAATGTCACCGACAAAATGTCATAACGACAAAATGTCACCTGACAAAATGTCGCCGACAAAATGTCATTAGTATAAATCAGTAAATAAGCGATAATTTTAATAATTGATAATTTTAAAAGCAAAATTTTTTTAAAATGCTAATAGTAGTGTCAAGTGATTGTAACAAAACCTTTTCGACGGTATGAAAACCTCGAAAAAATGTTTACAGTCAAAAGCAAAATCAACTTCCTGAATACTAATACAACGCTGAATAATAGTGTATGTCAAGCGATTATAATGCGTATGTAAGTTATTGAAATGTTCATACAACATTTATATTCAGAACTCTTGCAATGTTCCCCAAATAGGCAATGGAGTCTCTGTTACTGTAGTCTGTAACGATAGTGTGGAGAGCTTCACTGATTCTTACATATGACTTCTTCTTCATTCCTGGTTGAACTCCAAGTTCCAGTTGGCGACGCAGGAGTTCCATGCTGTGCTGTTCTTGCTGCAGCTTACGCGCAAGTTTGAGTGTTGTCGGAAGGGCAAAGCCAGCAACGTTGTTGAAGGCATTGTCCCAACCTTCAACGGCGTTGTTGCTTCGAGGCAAATGTTAAAGTACACGCGCGTCGTGGTTCAAAAGTGCAATGCCAAACCTTGGTTGTCCTCGCCGACCCCTTCGCTGTCGCCCAATAAAGTTGTCTTCGAGATAGTCGATGATGCATTCGAAGTCACGATACACTGGTAGTTCAGTTAGGTTTTTCAAATGTGCTGATAACATCGGCCGGGGTGATGAAGACAAATGCAAGTAAAAACTAACTTCATGCCATGACATTTTGTCGGCGACATTTTGTCGGCGACATTTTGTCGGCATGTCGGCGACATTTTGTCAGGTGACATTTTGTCGGTGACATTTTGTCGCATGACATTTTGTCATGAAACCGTTTCAAGTGATATTAGTGCAGCCAACAAATTATTTCCAACACCAAAAGGCCGTCCATTTTTTAAGCGAGACCCGCACTACACAATCCATGTCAATTAAATGCAATAAAGTCAATATTTCATGCATACCAATATTGGGGTTTAACTTTCTTAAGCCACATAATATTATTACAAGTTCTTATGATGATTTCTTTTAACATCAGTCGAAGAATTTATTTCGTCATCCGAATATGCGAATTTAAGGCAGAATACTGTAAATCTAATCATGAGTCAAAAATAAAGAAGAGTTCAAGGTAATGAAAGTCTACATAGCAGCTCACTGTCTATTGAATGTCCATTCTGGCCCCACATAATATTTGCTTCAGGTTTGCTTCTGGCGATGGCGTTGCAGTTGAAGGTAACCGACTCCCCTTCAGTTACGTTGACATCGTATGAACCATCCTTTGTGTTCTGAATGTTTGGCACATCTGTATTCAAATTTAAAGGCAACATTACGCGCTTAAAATCGATTCATAATAGCGCTGAAGTAAACAGAAGCTTTGAGGTTTTGCTGTCCATCTAGAAAACGTTGGATTGTACACAGAATATGACATGTGTTCATGCAAACAGCAACCATTTAATTCCTTCAATGTAATTTTTATTATAGCAGATTTCATACACTTTAGAGACTTTATGAGTGCAATGCAAAAATTGCCTTATAAAGAACGCATAAATATGGTGAGTTTTTCGATACCTTACAATCAGACTATTTCCATTATGAGATAACTGTCAAACTTTTTTGTTCAAACGAGCACTTGTGCGCGTGCTACTTAGGGCAGAACTTAACCAGAATATACAAATGATAATTTACTTATTAAGGGCTAGAAATCAGTCAAAAGCTATTAATGCAACAAAGATGGACGACATTTGCATCATCGGTTTAAACTGTCTATTATACCTGTCAGTGGTTCCCAACCCTTCAATTCTAATGTTAAAGGCTTCAGTAGATTAATAAATAATACATATGTTTTTTTTTCATTTGAAGGCGTCTGACCTTCGACACGTATATGAAAAGTCTGTGTGCTGTTTCCTTTGGTATTTGAACCAGTGCAGGAGCAATATCCTTCGTCGGCTGCAGTTATGCTATGAATGGTGAGTTCTGTATTAAAACTATTCCATTCGATTCTTCCAGAATCAATTGTACTTCTTAGCGCTCCCCAGGTAATCGTAGGCTCTGGACTGAATAGACAGACAAAATCTCACACACAGTTATATTTCTAACAGTCAGCGAATTCCTGAAGACCGCTGAACAGATTTCGCGATTCAACTTCGTACATAATTTGTATCTAAGTGCTTAAGAAGTAGGCTAAGGCCTGCGTAAATGGCATTAGAGCTGCCATTATCAATCCTAAAGCATATGAAAGCATGAATCAGCGTTGTGGCAGCTGGAGTCTTTAGCGAACAAACTTTCTTTCGGACCATGACCACCTCTTCACAGTGTTCAGTGTTTCGATGCCATGACAATTACTAGTGTCACCAACCTGTTATCGTTCCAGCAAGTCACCATTATTCGAGATGCTGAATCCAGTCTGTACTCAAATGTGCCACCATCTGTTTGTTTGATTTACTTATTTGTCCACAGACTACATGGGACAACTGCAGTCTTGAGTTGATTATCTCTAGCTGTCTTTGAGACATAATAGATGCTAACCGCCGTCTTCAGCATGATATTAAATTTTCAGATGTGATAACTGCATGGCAGAAGTAGGACCCCCGACAAGTGAGACCAATGGGCTAATGACGGATCCTCTCGATTATTCTGGAGCTTTCTTGATGAAGCCATTGCAGAAAATATTTGAGCAGACTTTCTGTCACTTATTTGTCCTATCTAGTGTTGCAACTAAATTAGGAGTGTCATTTCATCGTGCCTCTCACTCTCGGTTTTGAAGTTCTTGGAGCTGCCACTGGATCAGGTGACAAGATAAAAATCCTACTGTCTAACGATTATAATCCATCACCATAATCAGGAAAGTGATCTTCCTGAATATCAGCTCTGGTGGCAGTGGTCGGAACTGACGATGACATTGTCACAGCTGCCTGTTTTATCTCCAATAAATAATTTACTGCAGATGCTTTACGCTTCATCATGCTTTTTTCTTGAGTGTGAGGTTTCTATCTACTCCGGGTATAGCTCCTTCTCGACCTTTCTCTTGCTGTAACTCCAGAAAAAACAATTGGTCTTGCTCGATTTTTATTAGGGAGCTCTATCAAACAATCATCCAGACCGTCTTGAAACATCTGCTGATTTGTAAAATTTCATAACGCATAATCTAAGAATAACTGGTTTTAAAGGAGACAATGCACTTTTACAGAATTTCAACTGAATTGAGGAACTCATTATTCAATCTTCAAAATAATTTGGCGATAGAGTCTCAATTAAGGCGTCACCAAATTATTGGTTGGAGAATGGGAAAAAATTACATGAATATTGTCCATTAGGAATGGGAACGCCATAATATGCCTACATTGACATAATTATAGATACACATATACAATACATATTATAGATACATACAAACATACATGCATAAACAAGTTCACAAGTGCACGCTATCATTACCTTCCTGAGGACTCACCGTCCTTTGAGCAGTTATGCTCAAAGGCGGATTCCCGTCTTTTCTCTGCTGTTCTGACCGATAAAGGTCATGTGCTACATGCCTTGCTTCCTCCTGTTAAAACTTCCGTTTATTCTCTCCGCCCCAGGGCCCATGATCGTATCATTCCTCCCGCTGATACCCTGATGCGAAGAACCTAGGCATCACTAGGATGATTTATAAGACTTAAATAAGATATACTAGCTAATTTAGATTTATTGCGACTACTATGATGTCTGTACACCAAAATGCGGTTAGCAATTGGTTTATTAAAGGATATTCTTACTTACTTACTTATTTACTTTACATTGTACATAAATGCATATATAAATATTTTAAAAGAAATTCATTTACAGTATACACAGTTCTAACAGTAATTCCATTTCAGCTCAAAAGTGCTTTGGACAAATTTCCTTAAAATTTCTTATTTCACGCAGACTTACTATCCGTAGAAGAAGCATCTGAATGTTACGTGTCCTCCGATCACAGGAGTAACAGTTTGTGCGGCAGAAGAAAATGCTAAAGTTGGAGTAAATTCGCTGATATTCCCTGCTGGATCTGTAATATTCCAACAGTACCAAATACAGTGAGATATGTAGTCACACAATTAAATTTGGTATACTTCAAAGGCTGCTAAGAAAAAGTAAGAAAGGCTCTGCTTAAAATCACTTATTGGTTAGTTTGAATCGATTCATTTTCTTTTAAATAAGCTTACTTCCTGTAACCTTTAGTTGTGTAGACCCTCCCCACTCCGTCACATTCAGGAAAGAATTGTAAGCAAAGCTCCTGTAAATTCTTTTACCATCGGCATCCTCTGGAAGAGCATAAGCAAAGTGAAGATCTCCTAAAATAATAAGAGAGCTTTAGATATGGCAGAATGTCAGTGCTGAATCAATTGACTCCAATCTCAAAATTATGCGACGTCTTTATTTAATATGATGCTCACAATCCAAAAACTACGAGTTTCATTTTAAATCCATGAGCAACTCACAACTCGTGCATGATCCGGTGGATTGCAGAGCACTGCATTAGACCTACCAAACAGTCACTGATAAAGGTATCAAAACGTTGTCATATAAAATAGACAGCTGTATAGATAGTGCATACGGTCGTTCTACAGATAAACCTAAGTTGGTGATCAATCCAAGTATGTAATTTATGTGAGAAAGCTACTGAATGAAGCAATGTTCAGAATACTAACTCTAGCGTTTTAGCAATGAATCATTCAAGTGCGAATACAAAACCAAGTTCAACTTTACCATTCTCGGCGAATTGCATCCTTGTCGAAGGCGACAGAACTGTTTCAGCTGCGTCGATTGCAGCTGTCTTACACCAACCATTCCGAGGCTCCGGAAAACTTCTGCGTCGATTGGCCTGAATGTGAAATGGCATTCCTACGACAACGGTTTTCTGGAGAACAGTAGGAGTTTCTTCCGATGAGTCAATAAATGCCATCCGAATATCTATCCTGTCTGAGAGAGCTGTGCCATACATGTTACTAGCAAAACACATATAGTACCCTTCATCCGTCTCTGCTGCTCTGTTTATCGTTAATGTACCATTTGATTCTTTACGGATATTTGGCAGATTTTTGTTTAATTGAAAACCGTTCTTCATCCATTCATACCTGCGAAAATTCAAACATTGTTATTACTCGAAGAAAAGCAAGTCTTTGAAAGATGAAGCAACCAGACCTGTCACTCTATCACAATAGTCGAGTATTTTGAGCATTGAAGCAATTGTCAGATAAGCGTGGATATGACGATTTGTTTGAAAGCCACCCCAAATAATTATAAGGAACCAACAAGTTGAAATTGTTGAACTTACCTTACAGCTGGCGTTCCCTTGGCTCTGCACTCCAGTGTAACATTTTCGAACTTGCGGTAGACGATGGTATTGCTCTCCGAACTTCTCCTAACAGTTGGTGGGAGTCGGACTGTAAACATTACATCATTCTGAATGAAGGTGAGATATTGGTAAACCAGGTTGAAAAATTTATGCGACAGAGACGATTTTAACCATCAAAAGCACTTACTTACTTAGCACTTAGTCCTTCCTCGCGCTGTCAGCGCATCGGGCGACACAGCCTACCATCAAAAGCACCCGTGAATAAATTGGTTTATCTGAGCAGCATTTCAGCAGCTGTTCATCAAGGAGGTCAAGGTACTCGCGACCCTTCGAGCAGATCAAATCAGAGAAAGTCAGCATGCAGATGAGCTGCATGTATCTGTGCGTATGAGTGTGTGTATCTTTTGGAACATGATGCGTAGCAATTGCTGACAGAAGCTTTCTGGTTTCTATCACTTAATCTAAATGATTACCGTGACTGCTTGAAACTGGTTTGCTCGATCCTGATTTTTGATTTGTGAGTTTCGTAATGTCTCTGCTGGGATATTTGCTATCTAAACCAGTGTGATTCTCCTTACAGATTTTATTTTAGTTACAGTTACAGTTATAGTTAATGGTTTTTTATTTTAGTTATAGTTATAGTTATAGTTAGTATTATTTTTTAGTTATAGTTATAGTTATAGTTAATGGATTTTATTTTAGTTAATTTTAGTTACTACTTAGTTACAATAATTAAGGCTATAAGCAAAATTGTGCTTATTAACACGCTGCTTCACAATTTTCCCAGAGCTTTGAAAGCCTTTGAAGCATGGATGCATTCAGCTTCATGAATACACGAATTTCCAAAGTAACTGACAAATTGCATAATAAAAATATCGCATTTTTCGTTCTCATTTATGTCGAATCGTCCATATTGCACTTCCTATTTTTATTTTTTTTATTAACGAAAATAAAGATGAATTTTCGTTATTGTTATTTTCGTTATAGTTATAGTTATAGTTAATTATATTTTTTAGTTATAGTTATAGTTATCGTTAACGAAATAATTTTATTTTCGTTAACGAACATTTTCGTTATCGTTATCGTTGACGAGAATCACACTGATCTAAACATTTTTCCATATGCAAATAAAATACTGTTGCATGTCGGAGGGTGGTTGTACCAGTTCTTTTATGTTCTGGCCTGTTAAGGTCGTTGGTTCTAGTAGGTTCCAGTCTCGTCGAGCCTTTTTATGTTGATTTCCTATTATGGAGAACACTTGTAATTGGTTTTCGATCCAGTATTGATTACTGCTGTTTCTACTCTGGTTAATGTTTACAAGTAGCCTACGTTGACTTTGCAAGTAAAGGTTTCTTTCAGATGTAACTAATAATTAAATAAATACTGTATTACATTTTTGTGGTTTCTCACTAGACTTAACCCGTAACAATTCATGTATGAATTTTTAACGGGATGCCTAGCAACACACGGCTTGGGCTTCTGGATTTTTCTTAAACTCTGTTTCGTAAGCACTTTAAACAATTTTAATCAATCGTGGTTCTGTGTTGTGCGGTTGGAAGCGCCTCTTTTGACTCTCTTTGACGAGGCGCTATATAAATCAGTGATTACAATTGCAATTGCAAATTAAAATTATTTTATGGCTGAATGAAAATGACAATCAACTTTAATTCGATTGACGACTTAATTACGATATTCTTCCTGTGCAGATTATGTTAACAGTTAACAAATCGCAAATGCATCATTCCGAAAACTATTGAATATATTAATATTATAAAGAAAGACCAGTTATATTGCGAGAGATTACTTGCCATCACTTTTGGCAGAAACGATGTGATAAATGCATGCGACGTTTAGCAGAATAACGAAGCCTTTCATTTTCAGCGTTTGTTCCCACACTCAGATAAGTTTTACTGTACAAAACATATTGAAAACCGCAAGTACACATGAAAAAGTGTGCGTTGATGATAATCCCAACAAAGTAATGGATTTCAGAGGCTGTAATCTCTGCGTCTTCATACTCTACTTTACATGGAGAGGCTCCGTCCATGAGTAATTCATATCACAGTCTGATCTGTTGGCTTACTGTCATCGTTACTATTCTTACTACGAACGGTTTTGACGCACACAGTAACATATAAATGCGAAGCTCTGTTGCAACGAGGCAATAACCAGATGAAGAGCAGTTATGAATATTCACATGTTTAAAAACTAATGAGAAATAGTGAGTTTCGCTGCATTTCTGGAGGAAGAAAATCGTTTAATTTTCCACTCAAACGTTTCACAGTATCATTGTGCGACATTATTGTTAAGTATGGTTATTGGCCGCTCGACATCACCAAATAAGTAAAAGAATTAATCGACCAACCGAAAGTAATCGATTAATAAATTTTTAGCAGTTAATCGACTGATTAATAGTTAAAATCAGCAGCCCATATAAAAGTGATTAAATATGGGTGAAAGTGATAATTGTACGGGTTTATCTCTTTCTGAATGATACACGAAGTCAGTGCAGCTGATGGAGCAAGGTTGAGGAGTTTGCAAGAGAAGATGCCATCAGCAGCATGTGAACCAGAGAGTAATGGAACGTCTGTTCACTTTACCTTACCATCTCAGATACCAGCAGAAATCAAATTGGCCTAATTGAGGCGAGATCAGACAAGAGAGCATGCTAATCTTTATTGTAATATGAGAGCAGACTATGGATTAACATGATATTCGCAGGTTTATTAGCCTACACTATTGTAGGCACATAATCTTTCCTATAATTATCAATCACTATGACTAACCATGATAATAGCATTCCGTCTTGTCAGCCAATTCAGCGTAAAATAGCATAATATTTGTTTTATTATGTAATCCACTGGAGCTCCTAAAGGACCTAAACAGTCGCGCAATTCTACTGGTCTTCAGAAGTGAATAAAACACATCGTTACCCTCAGATTAATAGGATTTTTTACCAATCATTCTATCCTTCTTTATCGCAAGTGACGTGAGGACAATAAACACGAGAACACCAGCCAAGTACTTCGACTCGTATTCTAGTCAGTATCATAACCAATATAATTATAGCAAGACCATCGCGTATTTAAAGCCGTCCGTTCCAGACACATTGCTTTTATAATTTTATAAAGTCCCTGGGGGAATGAAGTACCTCAGGGCAAAAAAAAAAAAAATAATAATAATAATAATAATAATAGTAGTAGTAATAATAATATTTTCGTTTATTGAAACAATCCGGTTGACAAACGCAACCGGTTACAGTGTACAGTTAGGCTATGCAATTGAAACAATTCACAAGAACACAAATGACAGAAGACATAAATCTTAACTACTAACAGAACAGACAGCCTGCAATACACGGCGCTAATAGCAGCCTATAAAGCATGTCCGCCCTACGGGGGCTCGAAATCGGTACCTCTCGCTCTCCATGCCAGTGTGTTATCCAATGCGCTATCGGGCTCCCCATTATTGGTTTCATTGAGGACGAGAAAACTTGAAAAGCGGAGATCGGATGGATTGCGAAAGGAATTGCAGAGGTGAGACTTCAATTTGGAGAGGTAAGTTGGCTAATAGGCAACTCAGTTATAACGTTATAATAAGTACACATTCTAACTGTGTATCAGTTGCGAGGGACAAGGTTGGACATATGTCTGCTATCTAGAAATCATAAAAGTCCGTTCAAAGCTAAGCTTGTAAAATAATGTAAATGCAAATCGTCTAATTTTCTCACCGCGCCACACAAAACCCGCGTCAGAGAGACCAGTTTAACACTGGCGCTATATCAAGTGAAGCAAGTCCGCAATATCCGCCAGGTACTTCTTAAGGTACTTCTTGTAATATTGTAATAATTATTTCAATCTAGAAATGATAAAGTTCTGTTAAGAAGATAAGCGCAGTGCAACAATGTAAAAACGGAACAGCGTCAAGTCGGAGATATTGTAAAGAAATTATTTCTAAAATAAGCCGACCTACAATTATATCCGGTTACCGAGAAAGATAAAGTTAACCACTCTACCCTAATCTTGAACCATAGTAATGATCATGAATCCATTCAGCTGTTTCCCTCTACAGTGTTTTATTCTTAATTATCTAATTTTCAATCCAATGATGCATAATTATGCGTTAATTAGAAACGCCCATATCGGAACCCTTAATCGAACACTATGTGTTCAATCTAGATCATTTTCCTGCATAGGTCCCTCCATCTAGAATGGACTTCCCCCACTGGTCCGCTACGCTATCCTCTCTGATAGTCTTTCTTGGTCTTCTTCTAAACTAAAATCCTGCCTTTTTTCCTCGGAATTGCTCGCACTTGGAGCGCTTCTGAAAGGCTCTTGATGAGAGAAGCGCTTTATTTATAATGGCCAAATACAACTGACTACAATACAATACAGCGGAAATATCTCTACCTAAAATAAATAGATATGAAACTAACTAGGCAATGAGGAACCAGATCTAACTACGGAGAAGAAGGAGAGGTAGGCTATACATTATGATCGATTTAATATTGAATAACAGCAAACATTGCACTTACAGTGAACAACAATTATATATACGATGCAAATCGATGATGATGCAGTTCACCAGTCACGAAGACTGTTAACAGCGACTGGAACCTCGACTGGAACCTCGACTGCGCAAATTCCTCTAGGGAATCTGTATATTAAAGTCCTACCCAGAAGTCTCAGATCACGTGACTCTACATGTGGCATCCAGGGTTGGGTGAAACAATGACAAGACATCTGTCAACCGTGGATCAGCCAATATGGATCTCCCTAGATATTAGCAAACCCATGATTATAGCTAAGGAGCTAATGAATTATGAATTAAGCATAGATTATGCGTAATTTAGAAACGCCTATAATTATTGGAACCCTTACCGGAATATATTCAGGCCCGCCGAGAGGGGGGGAGCAGGGGGCAAAAACCCAGGGACCGGCGACTTTTAGGGGCCCGGGCTGGGCCCAGCAATCAACTTATGAAAAATATTATAATCAGTTATACAAAGTTTATGATTTATGCCTTTTAAAATATAATATTACGGACACTTAGCTACAATAGTTGCATATATAAATATAATTTTGAAGGGTTATACCCGCACTGTTATTATTTCAGTTTGTTTAAAAACAAATTTTTCTCATAAAGTCTAAGGATAGATAGGGGCCCGTGACTGCTCTGCCTAGGGGCCCGGAATTTCTATCGGCAGCCCTGAATATATTGTAGCTTATGTGGACTCATGGTTTAGCACTATTATAGTCCGTCTAGTTTTGGAAAACGAAACCTCCTGGTTTCGCAACGAGATCCGGCCAAGCCCCCGCCTCAAGAAAGCGTGAATGGCGAATTATGAAAGCAATGAAAAAAGAAAGAGAGTAACGCCAAACAAAATGGAAATGGAAAAGAAAACGATGAAAGGTCTAGGCATATGCGATAAGAAAGTCATAATAAAAGAATGCTTTATAAAACATGGCGAAAGTAAAAGGTATGCGTGAATAATTGACCATAAGAACAAATAAATGTCAAAGATAATTCGTGTGGTTAAGAAAAATGAACGATGTAGCAAAAAGAAAGTGCAAACATAAGCGCAAATAGAAGTAGCTAGCAAACCTAGGTGAATATAGTCAAGAATAATAATTATTATAAAGAAAGTCTGACACAATATTAGTCTTGATCAAGCAAAAACTACTACAAGGAAAACGAATATGTAAACTCAAAATAGCACGATAGTAGAAGATCCCAAAAAGATGACGACATAGGCAACTAGAAGCACTAGAAAATGAAACAGTAGTAATGTTAAACACTAAGAAAATGAAGATAACGCAAAGCGATTATAAGTCGCTTTGAACGGTGATGGAAGGGGCACGCCGAAGAGGAAAAAATTACGTAATATCTACGTTATATAGTCGGAAACTGCGCTTAATATTTGCTGAAACTCCGCCACTCCCTAGCTGTGGTAGTGCCAGTCCCAAGCCTGAAGAAAAGATGAGGAAGACGCTATTTATCTTTTTTATGACACAGATAATAATTTTCATTGACGTCAACGGCCTTAGTTATCACAAGATGTCGTTAAATTTGGATCCATTCATCCAATTCCTAGGCCATCTCATAGTCACGGCTTTAATCTATGCTTCGTTGAAAATTGTGCAATCTGAAGCCATAGTAAGGCTTTAAACTGTTAGAAAGTCAATCTTCTGTGCTGTTCCCCTCGAAGCGCTGTATGATTAACGTCTTTCAAAGGTTACTTGCTGGGAAAAGAGCCGATGGTTGGGCCTTGTCGTGGCGAGGGTGCCCAGCTGGTTCCGTTTTGGGGGGCGTGGTGAGAGTCTGTAGCGAAGCACACAAGGGTGGTTGCGTGGATGGATGACCTCTTTTAGAAACGTTTGAATCGTAATCGTAAACAACCAATTTCTAAAGCCCTAAGCGCAGGTCAATGGCTTATTCACGAACGCTGCGTCAAGTCCGAGGGATTGTCCAGAGATACCAAGTGAAGATCCGAGTCCAGTTGCCAGGGAAACCACCATAGAGCTTCTTGGGACTAGCACTACCAGAGTACGAGTAGTGGCAACAAAAGAGCTCATTTTAATTAGTGCCCAGTGTTTAACGACATCTGTTAACATCGGTCGTAACTTACCAGGGATTTATTACTCCTAGCATCAACGTGGATCTTGGTGGATGGATGGATCCAGAGTTCAATGACAGCTCATGACAACAAAGGCCGTTGCCGTCGACAGATATCATTTTTGACTTATTGGAGCTCATTCAGCAAACGTTAGTAGTAGTAGTAGAATCAGTTTAACGACACTGTGTGATAACAAAGATCATTAGCGTCGCCCTCCTCATTCATCCAGGCTTGGGACTGGCACTGACAGAGTACGATCAGTGGTTGAGTTTCAGCAAATGTTCATTGCGGTTTACAATTATAGCATCGTTTGGAAACGTTTTAAGGGTGTATAGTTAGAAGGCAGCATTTTTATATAGTGTTTAACGACATCTTTCGGATCAGGCGTCAACCTTATTTTAGATTTTCGTGTATTTTTTAAAATGCACTACGGTCTATTTAAAATAATCTGGCGGAAAAACTAGAAGAATTTGCGGTAAATTTTTATGAAAAAGATGGTTTCCCGAACATTGCACATGTCATAAAATAATTATAGTCCATTTCGATATATTTTAAGATTGTACATTCTGCTGCTCAAATTCACACATAATTCATTCACATTCTCTGGTTTATTGAATTTTGCGAGTATTAATTACTCATTACGTGCTTACAACATAGGACATACCATACAAACGTATAAGCCACGGATTAATTTACTTATATAATGCATCTGAATTCTTTAAAGAGGTGTGTAAATATTACAAAACCATGACGACCATTCTTGTTATTCAGTTGCGGTTACAAACATCAGACATTACTTGAAGGTAAAACAAAATCTTAGTAGGCCTACTATCGGTTTTGCTGAAATTACACTTATGTAACATTTAATATACCCCTTAAGGGGCCGTCCATAAAGTACGTCACGCTATTTTTGACCGTGTGTGTGTGTGTCTCTGCGATTCGGCCAATGAGGCGTGCCGCCGCTCGCATGACCCGAACCAAGCACCCAACTCGAGCCACCGGAAGACCCACATATATTAAGCATATACTATTTAAATAGTATTTTAGTTCATTTATTTCATGTTAACAATCTCTCTGAAGGAAATAAATTGAGCATATTATGTAATGTCAAGTCATTAAATAAATCACAATCACCTGCATCTATTGACCTAGATGGCATCCATAAAGCAAGACACCATTTTCAACCCATACACATTTCGCAGAACAATACTGGTCAACCTGCATTTTAGCATTTTTTATTATTGTATCATTAATTTGTTTTAATATTATGTTTCATTTAATTTATTTTTAACTAGGGGCATATCCAGGAAAAAATTATGGGAGTGGAAATCGTAGCGTGTCTAATTTTACCTAAAAAATATAGGTAAAATTACACCAGGTGTACAATGTTGGTGGGAAATCAGCTGCCCATGAAGAGGATTATGCTATATGTTGAGTCTCAAACATGGTGATCCATTTTGTTACAAAGTCTGCATACCCCTGGCTACCTCTTGGCCATAGATTAAGTGACCTCTCTAGTCTTCTTCTCAGAACATGCAATATTGGGATTATCTTTATTAACTACATGCTTCGAAATTGAATTGGTTGAAAAATCTTAACTGTCTGGCACATTTTTTATAGATAAGACAGTTTGAATAGCTGCAAATTTAGAACTTGCTATTTTCATTGTCCAACGTCATTTATGTTACCTACTTTTAAAATATCATATTGAGGCTGCTTACAATAATTATAATCAATTGTAAGATGCAGCAGTTTTGCAGTACATCTACATAATTAAAATGATTTCAAACTATCATAGGCTAAACTTCATTTAGCGTATTTTATTATTCCCATGTAAATTCAACTCCATTTTGACATATTATTTTATCCAAACCATATTAAACCTAAGAAACAATAATTTGGGTTGTCGAAAATAATTCTTTGCTTAAATATAAGTTGAATTAAGTAAACTAATTCCTTGTGTAAATAGAAGTTGTATTGATGATATTTATCAATGAAATCATTGAAATATTAAATTAAATATGCTAAAATGGAGTTGGCCATCGATAATGGTAAAATACACGGTCATTTAATGGAAAATACAAGAAGAAAAGGTAAATGCGTAGTTTCGCGTTGTAAATTATTCGCCATTGCATGGGTTTCAGTGTTGGTCGAATACAAGTCGGATTGATGAAAATATTTTTTTAAATAGAAGTGGGATTGATGAAATGAATCCTGCTAAAATAGAAAACAAATTGGAATGAAGAAAAATAAATCTGAATTAAATAGAAGTTGCATTTATGACAAATAATTGTTAAATATCTAGATTCTAGAAGCTCGATAGATGAAACGAATTCTTCTCCAAATGGAAGCCAGGTTGATTAAATAGATTCTTGCCAAAGTAGAAGTTGGATTGATGAAAATAGTAATGCTACAATGGGCAAGTAATTTACGACACAAAACTACACATTTACCGAGTAAAATATGCAATCATTGTGTTTTACTCAATCACAGATAGAAGCTCGATATATGACTATGAAGCATTAGTTAAAATAGTTTATGAGAGCAGCTGTTGATTTGGTAGTTTTCTTTATCTAAGAAAAAAAACTGCCACCAGTGTTTATGTCTGAATTTGTAACCATGCACTCATACAAAGTTAATCACTCATCTTCATTGACTGCCGCATTTAGACAGAAGAATTCCAAAACGAATTCATTCAGTCAGAAAATAAGAGAATGTAATATCATTTGTCCAACGTCATTTATGTTAACTACTTTTAAAATATCATATTGATAACATAATCAATTTGTGAGATGCAACAGTTTTGCAGCACATTTACATAATACAGTAATCTCAAACTATCATAGGTTAAGCTACATTTAGCGTATTTTAATATTCTCACGTAAATTCAACTCCAGTTTGACATATCATTTTATCAAAACCATATTAAACTGATGAAACCATAAATTGGGTTGAAAAAAATAATTCTTTGCTTAAACAAAAGTTGGATTAATTAAACTACCGGTAATTCCTTTTGTATATATAAGTTGGATTGATGACCTTTATCAATAAAATCATAGAAATATTAAATCAAATATGCTAAAATGGAGTTGAGCATCCATAATGATAAAATACGCCATTTAATGGAAATACAAGAATAAAAATTTACATGTAGCTTAGCATCGTAAATTATTTTCCATTGCATGGGTTTCAGCATTGGTCAAATACAAGTAAGTCAAATTGATGATAAGAATCTTGCTTAAACAGAAGCTGGATTGAAGAGAAATAATTCATAATTAAATAGAAGATGTGTTGATGAAAAATAATTGTTGCTTAAATATAAGCTCGACTGATTAAACGAATTCTTGCCCAAATGGAAGCTGTAGGCCCTATTTATGAAAAGGATTCTTGCCAAAGTAGATGTAGGATTGGTGAAAATAGTAATGCTACAATGGGCAAATAATTTACGAAGCTAAACTATACATTTTTTGAATAAAATATGCTGACATGGAGTTTTACCCTATCATAGATAGGTCTTAAGTGGACTTAACCACCTTTATAATGACTATGAAGCATTAGCAAAAGTAGTTTACGAGTGCAGTTGTTGATTTGGAAGTTGTCTTTATTTAAGCCAAAAAAACTGCCACCAGTCTTTATGTCTGAAGTTGCAACCATTCACTGATACAAAGTTAATCACTCATCTTCATTGACTGCTGCTTTTAGACAGAAGAATTCCAAACGAATTCTTTCAGTCAGAAAACAAGAGAATCTAATATCATTTCCCTTCTCATAAATTTATAGTTGCAAAGAATCCTAAAAATAGGGTAATCCTGTAGATTAGGTTAGTAAATAATTTCATATGGTCAATTTAAAATGGAAGCTAGATTGATAAGAAAACTTGTTTCTCTAAATGGAAGTGGGATTGATTAAACCATTTCCGTGTTTAAATAGCAGCTTGATTGATCGGAATAATTTTTGGCGTAAGAAGCCGGATTGATGAAAATAATTGTTTCCATAAGCAAAAGCTGGATGCATGAGAATAGTTCTTCCCTTAAATAAAATTTCGATTGATGAAATTATTTGGCTTAAATAGAATTTGGGTAATTTTTTCATTAAATGGAAGTTGGATTGATGAAAAAATGTCTCGATGAAATGCAAGCTGGACTGGTGGTAGTTGTCATGGACATAGGTAGACTGCTTACTCACCAACGTCAAGTGCGGCATTGAAGACATTAAAATAATTTACCAACCTAAACTACGGGATTGCCCTGGATCTTTGCAAAATTGTGTGATGAGACTTGGTAGGTCTACGCTTTCACAATTAGGAAATTATCACAAACAAACACCATTTATGTTATGCACACATCCAAACACATGCAAAAAATAATGATAACATAATGCTGGGCATCATTTGAAGGCTGTAAGAATTATGAAACAGTTATAGAATCTAACCAGGTTTGGCATTAAACTCGAATTTCCTCGGCTTCTCGTTCATACCAACATAAGCACAAAATGGCGACGATTAAAGTGTTTCCTTGCAACAACAAATAAGCTGCAGTATTAGAAAGTATATCCCGTCATCTGGCGAATAACCTCGACATGCTTGATCAACTAATTATTATTTTAGGATTACATGTAGGTAAATAAAAACAGTCCTATTTTGAAAATGGCTACTTTTGACATTTAAATAATACTATGAAGAAAGAAGTGAACAGACTATTGGAGAGACATCTAACTTTAGTGCAATAACGAAATATGAAGGGCGCGTCCAAAGTGTGATAGGAGCCTATCCTAATCTCCAGATAGCCAAAGCGCTACTTAAATGAGACGTTGAGAAGAAGCTTAATACAAGCGCTGCATATTCCGTTCTGCGCTGTGCATACGATTTTCCTCTGTGTCTGATCGTATTCTCTGCAAATTGGGTAAATATAGGTAGAAATTGGCTCCCGTTCTTACAGAGGAGTAGAAATGGAGCACCAACGTAATGAGTTAAGCAGAAAACTGTTAAAAATAGACAAAAATAATAGGATGATGATGATGATGATGATGATGATGATGATGATGATGATGATGATGATGATGACGATGATGATGATGATGATGATGATGATGATGACGTAGTAGTAGCCTGCTTAGCTCCTTCTTTAGATTGAAATTGGCAAATTAATAGGACGATCTGTCCCTCTCTTAATGATTCAGACTATGTAGCATAATAATAAACAATAGGCCTACATTGCTAAAACTTTGATATCAAAGGGCCACTTCTAAATGTTATCCGATTTCGATTAAATTTTTTGTAAAATTGTTTTTCCCTGAACCTAACAACTTCAAAGGGTGAGAAATTAAAAATTTAAACTTTCATTTTTAAGAGACACCCTAGCTATTGGACAGTCTTCCAAAAGCAGCAGTTTAGTCAGTGGGAACAATTATATGCCGACTGAAATGAGGATTAGTGAATGAAAGGTTGAGATGGAATAGACAGATGAACTTATTATATAATATTATATGTTTTACATATTTCAGTTCCAGATGACATATGCCAATCACTGTGAGAAAATGAGTAGGTAGACATTTTTAGTCAGCTGAAACTTTATTCAAGTGTTTCCAAAGAAGTAAATGCCATATAAAATGACCTCTATCAAACATATTCACCAAATTTAGTAGATTACAAAAGGGCTGGGCTCGAACCTAAACTATATTACATAGCTGTGGAATGACGGTATGCAATAGTAAAATGCCCATACTTTGCACTGCCCTGACATGGAAAATGCAGTAAAAATTGCAGACATGAACTATTTTGCACCTTTTTTCTGAAACTTTATTCGTCTTATTCTTCAGTGTTCTGTTCTTAGATCAAGAAATGATGCGATGCCATTCTTCTCTGTTTGATGCCTATTTCTTTATATATCCTCCTCTGTTTCTTTTTTCTATCATCTAGTCAAACATCATATTTCTTGGTCTTCCAGGTGGTTTCTTTCTTTAATTTGTTCCTTCAAGCACTGTCCTCAGGAGCGAATGTTTACTAAGTGTGTGGCCAATCCATTTAATTCGTCTCCAATTTCATGTGTTGACCATTGAACTCCTCTTGCACCAGTTGCAACAACACTTCTCGTTTGTTTTATAGTTGTTTCTGTTGATCTTTTCTAGTTCACTCCATAGCCACATTTCAAAAGCCTCAAGCTTATCCCTTTCTGCACTTCCAATATATAGCGCCGGTGAATAAGCTGGTCTCCTGACGTGGCTTTTGTGGGCGCTGAGAAATTTTCGAAGATTTACATATTGCTGAGGTCTCCGCTCATGAATAATCTCTTGCTTTGCATTTGGGTTTCGATTAGGACTTTAGAAATTCAGAGATTACGAATACGACATTTAGGATCCATAGAGTGTGATGCACCATATGAAACTTTATACCATTCTTTCTTTACATCGAGACCCAGACCAACGTTTAGCTTTCCTTCTTTTGAAAACTGATATGAGATGGTGTGATTTAAAATTGGCTTGATTTTATTTGTCTATTGGTGGAATGGTGTATTTCTAAGTAGGCATACAGGCGTCAGCTCATTCTGTTTTGAGACAGATCTGTAACATTAAGGGTTTAAGCAAGACAAATTTTAGTAGATAAGTACTTAAAGAACTCGTGGAAATGTGCCTTGCCATTATTACTAACTAGTCACTCAACGACGAATAGTAATCAACTTCATCGTAAACTACAAATTTCTAAGGCGCTGCTCTAATGCTAAGCTCAAAGCACCAGCTTATTCACGAGCACAGCATCATATACGTGGGGTTGTCCATAGATCGATATCCAGTGGTTTCAGAGTCCGGTTGCCAGACAGACCAGAGACAGGTGGATCAGCTGCTGTGACGGGTTTCTTGGAGGACGAGAAATCTTGGGTCGGATAGATCAGGGTATGATTTCTGGAAGAGGTGAGACTTCAATTTGGAAATCCTGTGTCATGATGAATAGAGCCTGAGGCAGGTGACGGTGAGGTAGTGTCAGTTTTGTTAGAAGAACTGAGAATATTTGGGAATCTGAGGGTGTTTGTTTTGGAGCTGAGGTGAAGTGTGGGATTCATTCAAAATTAACTCATTCATTAATTTATATAGCGCCCCTCCAACGGGTCTACTCAGAGGCGCTCCCGACTCCAGCACGGCCACAGAGTAAAGTTTTCATTCTCATAAAGAATGCTTCAGTAAGAGTCACAGGAACCAGGCTTAGCCGGTTCCAGACCATTTGCCAACTACGGAAAAATGATATGGATCGGTAAGAGATCTTGAGGCGCGTAGTGACTGGGGACAGGAGAGAGTGAGATATGAGGACGAACGCGTAGATTGGGATGGTTAGATCAATGGTGAAGAGTGTGCGAAGGTGCTTTGGCTGGTAGTATTACATTGGGTTGTAGCTTAGCCATAAGACTTTGAAGTGGATGCGCACAAGGATGTTCAGCCAGTGGAGTAATATAAGAACGGGAGTGATATTGTTATGCTTTTGGTTTATATGGTGATGCTGGAGAGTATATGAATGAACAGTCGTTCCACTGTATTGACCTGCAATAAAATTATGTTCCATGGAGATGTTACATATTGACGTTTTGCTGTTAGTTTTAGTATGTGCATGAAAATGAGTCCTGAGCAACATTCTTTCAGAGTTCCAAAATCTACTTTGCAAGACAAGGTTTTCATCCCAATAATATTAAATGAAGTAATCTGTAATGTGCGGAACTGGACACAGCTGATGTTGGAAAACCTAAGACAGCAACAATTGCAGAAATCTTTTACAGAGGCAATTGCTTTGAACCGCGTCCAAAAGAATCTTTTGATAGGGGAAGCACATACGAATCGCTTATATGTTAATTATTTCAGAAACTGTATCCTCAACGTGGTCATCTTACAGCTCTTCAAATAACCGATACTGGAGAAGAACTTTGAAATTAACAATTAAGTTAGAATCCTGATGGAGAATACGAAAACCCATATGGGAGAAAAACAATACAGGTGCCACTTATGTCAGAAAGCATTTGATCTCAGTTGTCGTCTGAAAACGCACATGGGAACCCATACAAGCGAAAAACCATTCAGGTGCCAGTTATGTGAGAAATCATATAATCAAGGTGGAAATCTGAAAAGGCACATGAGAACCCATACTGGTGAAAAACCATTCAGGTGCCAGTTACGTAAGAAATTATTTAATCAAGGTGGTCATCTGAAAGAGCACATGAGAACCCATACTGGAGAAAAGCCATACACGTGTCATCTATGTCTGAAATCATTTACTGAGGGTGGTAATCTGAAAAAGCACATGAGAACCCATACTGGTGAAAAACCATACAGGTGTGAGCTGTGTCAGAAGTCATTTATTCATGGTGCTGATCTAAAAAGGCACATGAGAGCCCATACTGGTGAAAAACCTTGCAGGTGCCAGTTATGTCTGAAATCATTTAATGAAGGCGGTACTCTGAAAAAGCACATGAGAACCCATACTGTTGAAAAACCATACAGGTGCCAGCTATGTCAGAAAACATTTAACCAAGGTTTTCATCTGAAAAGACACATGAAAAAGCATACTGTTGAAAAACCATTCAGGTGCCAGTTATGTCAGAAATCATTTATTCCAGGAGATACCTTGACGGTGCATATGAGAACCCACACAGGAGTCAAACCATACATATGCGAGGGTTGTAATAAAGGATTCACAGATATTGGACATCTAATGAGTCACAGAAGAGCTCATTCGACTGAGAAGCAACACTCGCACAACAAACCTTATACCAATAGCAGTTCTTCAGCGAAGCAGTTTAAACTCCATACAGGAACACCGCAGCAGGATCTTAAAATGGGAAGTGAAGTAAATGCTAACCTGTCTGATAACTTCATCAGATTTAATAGTCTAGGGGTTCTTCGTAAAGAAAATGAACGTTACTCGACGAAGGTTGTACATCCGGGTTCAAGTGAAATTTCTTGTCCTGTTCCAAAAATTATAGATGGAGATTGTCTGCATATAAACAAATTCATATAACCACAGCGTCTAATTTGTCAAGATCTTTTGGATGTGGTATATGTGACGATATGCTTGAAATTGAGAAGAAATTTCTAGAGCATTGTTAATTTGTTATAGCCATCCATTTTCTCCACCTGACAGCTTTTTTTAGCCCCGAAAGTAATTTTCTTAGTCCGACCCGAATGAATAGGCTATAATTGACAAATAAACATGTGAATAAGCAGTTATCCATGGGTATATGACACATAATTCTGTGCAAGTCACAAATATGTATGTGTGACAATTTAAAATACCACTAGTGTATTTTATAAAGGACATAGTAGAGTTAAAATGCCACCCAGGCTATGTGCAGCATCACCAACTTAACTCTTCCAGTTTGAAACATCGAAACGAATTTCGGCCAGATCCCCGATAGTAATTTTCTTTGTCCGACCTGAATGAATAGGCTATAATTGACAAATAAACATGTGAATAGGCAGTATATCGAGGCAATTTAACTCTAAACAGCTTTCTGGAGTTTGGCCGCTTTCTAGAAAACTGTTTTCGGGAAATCGGGCTTTAGTGTATTTTCAGCGTGTTCGGGTACAATATATATATATATTCGTTTATTGAGAAAAACAATCTGACAAAAACGCAGAAATGATAACATGAGTGATAATTAATCATTAAAGTTCATTAGAAAGTCTTAGAATAAACTAGTAGGCCTAAATCTTTTTATATAATGATCTGGGAATAAACTGAGAGTTGGCCTTGGGTCGGAGTGGAGGTAGGAGTTGGTGAAGTACATGCTTGGGGTTGTGCAGTATGGAGAAAAGGAGTTTTGCATCGGCTATATTGGCAAGTTCAGTCGGAGTCGGGTTTCAGAGGTTCGGGTTAAAATTAGCTTGATTTTATTTGTCTATTCATGTAATGGTGTATTTCTGAATACAGACGTGAGGCCTTTCTGTTTTGAGACATATTATTTGTAACATTAGGCCTAAGGGTTAAGCAAGGCAAGTTTTAGGAGAAAATTACTTAAAGAATTCGTGGAAATGTGCCTTGCCATTATTACTAACTAGTCACTCAACGACGAATCGTAATCATCTTAATCGTAAACTGCAAATTTCTAAGGCGCTACTCTAAAGCTTAGCTCAAATCACCAGCTTATTCACGAGCACAGCATCGTATACGAGCGGTTGTCCATAGATCGATATCCAGTCGGAGTCCGAGTCCGGTTGCCAGACAGACCAGAGACAGGTGGATCAGCTGTTGTGGCGGGTTTCTTGGAGGACGAGGAAGCTTGGGTTGGATGGATCAAGGTATGATTTCTGAAAGAGGTGGGACTTCAATTTAGAAATCCTGTGTCATGATGAATAGAGCCTCAGACAGGTGACGGTGAGCGAGTTTTGTTTGGGGAACTGAGAATATTGGGGATTCTGAGGGTGTTTGTTTTGGAGTTGAGGTGAAGTGTGGGATTCATTTATAATTCATTCATTCATAAATTTATATAGCACCCCTTCAACTACTCAGAGGCGCTCCCGACTCCAGCACGGCCAAAAAGTACTGTTTTGAGTCTAATAAAGAATACTTTAGTAAGAGTCACAGGAAGCAGGCTTAGCGGGTTCCAGACCATTTGGCCCACCACGGTAAAGAGATATGGATCTGTAGAAGATCTTGAGGAGACAGAAGAGATATGAGGACGAACGGGTAGACAGGGATGGTTGGGTGTCACGACAACTCGTCGAACGACATTTCGTATACGACACTTCATCGAGCGACATTTCGTCGAACGATATTTCGTCTACAAAGTTATTTGATATTGTCACTTTAAAATGGAAGCTGGATTGATGAAAAAACAGTTTCCCGAAATGGAAGTGGGATTGATGAAAGCATTCCTGTGTTGAAATAGAAGCTGGATTGATCGAAATAATTTTTCCCGTAAATAAAAGCTGGAAATAAACCTGGATGCATGGATGAAATAGGTTTCCATTCAATATAAGCTGGATTGATGAAAATAATTTTGTCAGTAATTAGAAGCTGGATTCCTGAGAATATATAGCACGTTTTAGCGAAACTATAAAGAAAGCGGCCTCTGTTGATTAGCCGTAATGGTTACAGATACACTGGTAGACGAAATGTCGTTAGACGAATTGTCGTAGACGAAGTGTCGTTAGACGAAATGTCGTTCGACGAGTTGTCGCGGAACCTGTTTACATAGGTCATATCGGCGACCGAGCCGATGTTCACTTTAACCAGACATTTTAATAACGGCAGCTAAGTTATGAGAGAGTTGCTAATATAATCGTGGTTTGATCTTAATACTTATTTCCCCGTTGACGATGGCTGGAAAGTCATTCAGACGAACATCAGACCACTAGATGTCGTTAGCCGCAGTTCCTTGGCATGCATCGTTCTTTGTAACTTGTTCTTTAAAACTGGTTGGTCAATATGCATAAATTAATCATGACTGTTTAGTAGGACGAGGTAAACCCGTAGTTTAGGTTGCTAAATTAGTTGTGACCCAAGGGATCAAAATGAGTCGGATGTCGGCAATTTACATTGCTAGGAAAACAGCAAAATATGATCACGTTTTCATTTTTTCAAATTTTAATGGAAATGGGTGAAAAAAATTACATTTATGATATCTCACATTTGATGAAATTCGTTGTTTTAATGTGTATTTTCAGGATTTTTTTACAGAGAATATTTATAATATTTTTGTGATTATATACTAAAATAAATGAAAACAATTTTTAAAAAAACACATAATCATTCGTAACTTTGTCAAAAAGTAAGGTAGAACCAAACTTTTGGTGTCATTGTAAAGCAAGAAATCTGGTCTTTAAGAATATGTAAAATACTCATATTCTAAAATTTCACACATGTGACTCATTTTGACCCCTTGGGTCACATTTTATATCGTCAAATTTAAATGGAAGCTGGATTTAGGGGAAAAAAATTGTTTCACTACCTCGAAGTGGGATTGATGAAATTATGTTTCTGTTGTACGGGGAAGTTAAGAGGGTTTGAAACGCAGTGATTCGGTGCAGGCTATGTAAATAAATAGGCCTACGGCACGTGTGCCATCCGTGTTCCTGTTACCTCTCGCATGAGTCGCATCCTATACAAGGCACTGCTCTTAGTCTTAAGAACTGAACCGGGTCTGTCTCCGTCCACTCAACCGGGTCTGTCTCTGTCTGTCTGTCTCTTGTGCCTTTGAGTAGGCTTCTTGAAGAGGCGCTATATAAATATGCGGAATGAATGAATGAATGAATTTCTGTCTTTAAATAGAAGTTGGATTGATGGAAATATTTTTTACCGTAAATAGAAGCTGGATTGATGAAACTTAGTTTTGATGCAATAGAAGCTGGAATAATGAAAATAATTGTTTCCGTAAGTCGAAGCTGGACCCAAAAAAGTTCTTTGCTTACATAAAAGTTCCATTGATGAAAACTATTTTTCTTGTTAAATAGAAGTTGGGTAATTTTTTTCATTTAATGGAAGCTGGATTGATTAAAAATCTCGATGAAATGGAAGCGGGATTGATTATAGTTATGGTAGACATAGGTAGAGTGCTCACTTACAACGTCACAAAATTAAAAAAATCTTCTAATTATAGTGAATGAAACTATGAAAACAAGAGTGATATTTAACTGAAGTAGTGGAGCTGCAGTGTTTTAAGTGAGGCTGCAGTGTATTTCCGCTGCATATTAGAGTTCTAGCAGTGGACATGAAAACTGTTCCATGAATCTTTCAGCCTCCAAATGATCCCTGTTATTTGTTACCATTCGTTGTTGCTTGGGAATGAATACAAGCAAACATAAATGGTGTTGGATTCATCTGGTGAATTGTTAAATGTGCAAGGTGTCTCAGCATTCAATTTTCAGAAGATGTAAAATAGACTTTGCGAGGTCTTCATTAATTTTATCCAATGGTAAATTTCAGTCATTTCATAAAAAATCAATGTGTTCTAGGCAACATGTGATCTCAAATTTGTTCAATACTTTATTCCAACCATTTGTGGCTATAATTTATGAGAATGGAAATTTGATCAGATTCTCTTGTTTTCATAATGAATAAATTTCCTTTTGGATTTCTTCTGTCTAGATACAGCAGTCAACGGAGACAAGTGATTGAAACTTCAGATGTAAACATTAGGGTGATTCAAGTTCTGTAGCAAAAAAAGTAAAGTAGACAATTAAGAGAGGCTCTTTACTTTTTGAGTTCCTTTTACTACATAGAGCAAAACTGTGAAATTTGGCTGAAATTGGTTTGCATTTAGGACTGCCTCAAGAAGCTCAAAGTTTTATTCTGAAGATAAATTTTATTAAATTAATTTTTTTATTGTCAAGCATTTTAAATTACTTACTTGCCTATTTCTTAATAAAGAACCCAAAAAGTACATACAAAATTACTCCTCCGCCACTGCATGTCCGTGCCCTAGTGCCAGGCAGTGCCAGTCCCAAACCTGGATGATGGAGGAGGGCAATGCTAATGATCTTTGTTATCACACAGTGTCGTTAGGCCTATCTGAAGCTATTTCTACTACTATAAATATTAAGCATAAACAAAATTGTGGATTGTGCAAACAACCAAATTTGTTAATTTAATATTATAATTTATTACAAACAAAATATTGCAAACTACTTGAGAATTACTTTATAGTATTTTTTTAATAAAGAAAATAATATTATGCCTATGACTGAAACCAGGTCAAAGACTTTCATTTAATCTTATTAGAGAACCTCAGGAAACATTTTGGGGTAGAGTATTACCTACAAGCTTGGGTAGTTGGAATATCCTTTGATACGACTGCATCCACCACAGGTCACCTCATTGAAGTTTGTGTTTTAATGGAAAAAAACTTGAAAAAAAATTTGCTATGGCTTGCTTGGCACCATCATGTGCAGTAAGTACTATGTGTAGCCTACACGTATTCAATGCAGCTTTTGGTCCAAGATCAGATCCAGATGTATTACTTTTTAAGGGATTCCAGCAATATTGACCCAGAATTGACCAAGAAATGTACTGTTCTAATACAGGCAATTGTCCAACTGAACAGATAAAGACACTAAAGATGGAGATGATACAATTTATAATGGGTATTCTAAAGGAAAAGTGAACATGTGATCTGCATTTGATATAAGAGCTAACAAAATATTAATCAACATCCAAAGTAATTTCGCAAACAGGATTGAAAGCAGTTTGTCGTCACTTATGGTATCTCGGCAAAGAAATGGCACCACTTGGTTTCTTTCCGAAAACGTTTCCACAGAAACTAAACATCTCAAAGAGGGATTGCACTAGCATCAACCTTCAACTCAACCTTGACGAGGCAAGAAGGTCAAAAACAATTTTTGGAGCTTCATTTGCATACCTACATCTTTGTCTTTTAAATACCGGAAGTGATCAAAATAAATAATAATACGCGTAATCTGTGTGAAAATGGCTGAATACAGCATTACAACGTAAACCGATATAATATTATAGGCCTAATATAATTATATGTATGGATATATATGTATGGATGTACATTTATACTATATAAACATGTGTAGGGATGATTGTGTGTATCTTTTATACATAGATTAGTTTCAAAACACACATAATCTTATATTTGTTTATCCAAAAAGTACTAAATGTACGCAATAATATACAATATTGCATATTAATGGGTTCCTTTGTTAAAAGTGATGTAATTTCGAGGTGCATTCACATAATGTACAACTAAATATACCATTCTGTGCAGAAATGAATGCTGAATCCATTGCTATATTACAAGTTATGATATGTAAAACCAAACACGAAATCCACCCCCCCTTGGTAGCCAGAGTTACAAAAAAAGCTTGGTAGCCCTAGGGTTAAAACTCCAAGTAAATTCATTTAAACAGAAATCACGATCAGTTCGAAGTCTTGTCGGTTTTCAAATCAATGTGGCAATTTACAACAGAGACATTTACGACAAAATCCGCTGATTTTGACCTGCGTTCGTGTATGGGTTAAAACCAAATACAGTCTGTCACCAATAGCTTATAATTACTCTTCGTTGTTGAACGTCATCCTATGGCATGAAAAGCTTCTAACGTCGATAGGAAAAGTTTCCTACCGCTTATGCCATATTACATTGTATACCGATTCAACGCTACCTGTCGAACTCACACAAGGAAATGCAAGAACACACGACGATGCCTAGTAGAGAGCTAAATATCAGTTATCAAACGCCGAGGCGATTTATATAGCCCCGGCAGATATCATTTTAAAGGTGTGTAAAAGCATATAAAAGCATATTTTAAAGGTGTGTAAAAGCATATTTGCATATTCACCCTCATTTAAAAGTTTGTTGGTTTTGCAAAGCAGTCGTCCATTTCGAAACTATTCAGCGAGATCCTTATGAGGCAAATTTTAAGAGCCTAAGAAGCCAGTTTTCCAATATATGTGGGGCGCGGTGGTGTAGGGTATGTTCGGTGCCTTGCAGCCGGAGGGTTGCGGGTTCTAATCCACCTCAAGCCATCTCGTAGGGACACTGGGCAAGTCCTTCACTCGCAATTGCACGTCCGTCATTTGTTCTTGAACCGTCCGTCATTTGTCCTTGAACCGTCCGTCATTTGTCCTTGAAAAGTCCGTCATTTGCCCTTGAACCGTCCGTCATTTGCCCTTGAACCGTCCGTCATTTGTCCTTGAACCGTCCGTCATTTGTCTTTGAACCGTCCGTCATTTGTCCTTGAACCGTCCGTCATCCTTGAACCGTCCGCCATTTGCCCTTGAACCGTCCTTCATTTGTCCTTGAACCGTCCTTCATTTGTCCTTGAACCGTCCGTCATTTGTCCTTGAACCGTCCGTCATCCTTGAACCGTCCGTCATTTGCCCTTGAACCGTCCGTCATTTGCCCTTGAACCGTCCGTCATTTGTCCTTGAACCGTCCGTTATTTATCCTTGAACCGTCCGTTTAGATTTCCAGCTTTTCCGACATTTGCTACGTTTATTGCAATAAAGGCCTTCGAACAGTTCTCACCCTTTTTGTTGTTTACTCGCATGCAGCTCCACTCGTTTGCTTTCTCTTAAAAGGCCAATATTAAACTGTCCGGCCTTGGTAATGCCAGTGCCAAGCCTGGATAAAGGAGAAGGGCGACGCTAATCATCTACATGTAGGCCTATGTTATGACACAGTGTCGTTAAACAGCAACTTATCAACCAAACTAGGTCACCGTGAAAGGCCGTCCATCAGCCATAGGATGTTGTTAGCAGGGCATACTTCGTTTACATTTAGATACCTGTATAATAGGCCTGATTGCAAAGGCGATACAAATTTAGGGAACTGCATTTAATGCAATCTGTTTCTTATTCATCCTGATTAGGTAAATTGCACAGGGTATTTTGTGAGGCTTAACGACCCGCTGTGCAGTATTCATTTGCAGGCTTATAGATATTGCTATGTTCGCTCAATGTTATAAAATAAGACTTAGTGTTGTTTGACTGTCTATATATAGGCTACGCACCGGGCATACAACAGAGAGGGATGGAGGTCTTCCATAAACGAGCGGCTTATGCGTGCGGGAGCATCGCCAAGGCCATAAGTCAAGTCAAGAATGTCTATAATAAAGATGACACCGTCTTTGCGTTTGTTTTATTAATTTAACAAACATTCTGCTAAAAAATTCAATCTGTGAGAGCTAGATTTTCTACTATTGAATATAAATAAAAGTTTACTAAGTTCCGCTATCGAAAGGAAAGTCACGAAAGTCCGTGTGCAAAGAAAACAGTGCTACGATTCACGAAGCTAACCGACGACAATCACACCTTTAAAACGGTTTACACAAATCATATATAAACGTTACCTCGTCTGTTTTTTTAATTCAGAAAATCTAAAACTTGGGCTGTTTCACGTAATAATAATTATTATAAGGTGGACGTCTTAAAATCCACGAATGCAGTAAAATTAAAACATCACTTCTTACGCGTTGAAAGTGGTTCTCGCAGATGCTATATAATCGTTAATTCACCTGTTTGCTTTATTTCGACGGGTTAGAGCATTGCTTAGTAATCATAATGTCAACGGTCATAAGATACGCGATACACGAATGGTTTACGGCATCTAAAGAGTTTTAGTCGGTTGGTTAGTTGCTGCTTAACGAAACTGCATGTGTCGTAACAAATAGCTCTTCGAAATCAGCTCTTCTTACACACCTTTTAAACGGTTCTAGCAGATGCTATATAATTGTCAATTCACCTGTTTGTGTAATTAAGCGCTGTCTGAGCTTTGTCTAGTAACATAAAAGGCCGACTTGATGTCGTAGTAGTCTGTAACGATTCCCTTAGTATTATAACAAACATTCATATCTCTTCATATATACGTATATAGATTTTAATAGGTACAGTAGAAGATTGTATCGTTAATGATTAATTATAGCATTCTCTTTGTGTTAAACTTTAAATGATCAACCGGCGCAGATAACTGGCGCAATTCCAGGGGCATTAGGCAATAATTAGTCTTTATTGTTTGAACGTCATGGATACATAACTACGATGAAACCATGCCATTGGACAAATTCAAACAATGTCACGGTTGATCAACAGACTTTGACCGCGCAGGCGGATTACAAAAAAAGACGTTGTGCAAAGGACCGTTAAGGAGTTCTTCACCCGATGTTGGGAAGAATGGCGTTTTGCGTGGCGTTTCTAAGTGCAATTTAACCCTAGGGCAACCAAGCTTTTTTTGTAACACGGACTACCAAGGGGGGTGGTTACCCCCCCCTGGATTTCGTGTTTGGTTTCACATATCATAACTTGTAATATAGCAATGGATTCAGCATTCATTTCTGCACAGAATGGTATATTTAGTTGTACATTATTTGAATGCACCTCGAAATTACATCACTTTTAACAACGGAACCCATTAATTAGCAATATTGTATATTATTGCGTACATTTTGTACTTTTTGGATAAACAAATATAAGATTATGTGTGTTTTGAAACTAATCTATGTATAAAAGATACACAAAATCATCCCTACACATGTTTATATAGTATAAATGTAAATCCATACATATATATCCATACATATATATCGGTTTACGTTGTAATGCTGTATTCGGCCATTTTCACACAGATTACGCGTATTATTATTTATTTTGATCACTTCCGGTATTCAAAAGACAAAGATGTAGGTATGCAAATGAAGCCCTTCATTCCCTCTAAAGAATGGTATCTTTGTTTCTCTTCCAGGAAGACAAATGAATACGCTACAGACAAAAAACTAAGGGGAAGTCCTTCCATTCAGCCATTTTTCACGCATATTACGCGTATTATTATTTATTTTGAGCACTTCCGGTTGCCTCAGGTCAACTCAGTGACCATAGAAATGTAGCCCCACATTCCCTCTATAGAATGGTATAATTTGTGTCTCTTAATATTAAATGACGGATAAGATATAGTCGAAAATCTAGGGGGGGGTGGTATCCACCCCTGGTGCCTCGGGTATATTGGGTATAACTTTTGAACGGTGTGAGATATCATCTCACATTTTACCTCAAAACGTGTGTAAATGAACCCCCTACAGCTACCTAAAAGGTCAAATTTTTATTCCATACGGAAAAAGTTTGAGATGAAAAAAACCTAGGGGGTGGCAACCCCCCCCCTTGGTAGCCCGAGGGTTAAGGCATTAGAGCGTCGAAAGTGTATTTTATTCGTAAGTCGTTAGATTACGATAAGAAATATACTCGTGGAGCATAAGTAGGCCTACAGTGCTGTGGAAATAAGATTCAGTCAAAAGGAATCTTATAGTCGAACTGAACTATACGTCGGTCGATTTCGGTGGAAGTTTAAATCCACGTAAGCAATTAAGTTCGTCGGAACTTCCATGGACTGGACTATTGGATTAAAGTCGATAGCGAGTCGAATAAAAGAGCGAAGATATTCATACAAATCTTCCATATTCTACTTTACTACAAGAAGATGCAATGCTACGTGAGTTCTACACTTCACAGAAGAGATTCACTCGTCCATTCAACGAAAGATATGATCGTCGTCATCATCATCCACAGTGAGATCTACGCTTATTCAAAGTGAAAGTCCGTTGGGGTTATACAGAAGTGACTACTAAAATATCTACGTGGGAGGTATTTAATTCCCCTTAGGCTTAATACCATGTAGAAATTGTAGAATGCGCTGGTTTAAGTAAGGATAGTTTATAGAATTAAAACAATCTTAATAGATTACCCTAGACAAGAAAACGAGACCATATTTTAGATAACATTTCATTAGTTTGACGATTTTATGATAATTAATATTCAAATTTGAGATGTGTTGCATTGATTTGATTGGTTGAACTATATAACTTGGCATACATTCATCCAATCGCAATGGATATAGACTTTATAGGTAACACGTGCAAACGATCAGTGCATACCCGAAAATAGATAAAAATCTAATATTAGGGGACCGTTACATAGTCATGAAATACACGATGTATTAAAGTGAAAACCAACAACTCTTCTCGGTTTATGCCCACGAACGGTGAGAACTCTTCAAAAATAATTTCTGTCTGGTGTAATAAGATGTCGTTAAAACTCTGGAGCCTTCAATCACTGCCCTTCAGCGTCTGCTACTGTTTTGCATGCAACTAGAGGTTTTCTTAAAAGCCGCTACTATCCATAGGCGTACTGCGGTAGTGCCAGTCTCAAGCTTATATATAGGAGAAGGGCGTCGCAAATTATCGTTGTTATGACACAGCGAAGCTAGACAGAAACTACACACCAAGCCAGTAGTTTGCAAATACCAAGGTCTATACCATTTAAGCTAATAAATAAATTAATGAACAAAATAAATAAGTAAATCAGTACGAATGACTTTCTTCTTAAGTAAGCTTTTCGGAAGACATTTTTATTGCAGCTGTTTGGAAGCCTACCAAAGTGTTTACTTGCAAGCCGAAAGCATGGAGGCATATAAGGCTGAACAACTGTAATTTGATAATAATCCCTACAAAGTTCAGAAGTTAAAGTTGAAACCGGGCGTTTGGAAACACAAACAGACTAGGAAGGGATACATTTTCATTTCAGTGTAGAACGCTCGTGAATAAGTCGGTGCCCTGTGCTCAGCTTAAAAATGCCTACTTTGAACTTAGTTACCCGTCTATTGACTTTATGTTGTCGTAAGAATTGTTCAGTTCAGCTGTGATCTCATACCTGGAACATCTTTGGGTTGTTTTACGACATGCGCTATACAAATTTGATAAAAAACAATACAGTAATGAGTGAATGAATGGATGGACGGATGATGGATGGATGAATTGATGGACGAATAGATCGACGTGTGAACGAATGAACGATGAAATGAATCAATTCATGAATGACTATTATATCCCGGTTCTAATCCTGCGCCACCTCACGACAACCATCATCACCGATTGCCAGTGTAGTACGTTCCATGCCGTCTCCTCGGCTTGACCTCCCCGGATTCTGACCTGGCACCGGAACGTACAAAAGGTTATGTGGTCTTGACTTGATATAGCGTCGGTGAATAAGCTGGTCTTTCCGACGTGTCTCTTGCGTGGGGCTGGGGCATTTCGAAGATTTATATTTTTGCGTTACACTCCCCCTTTCTCCAGGTTTTGGACTGACACTACGACACATGGACGTATTTAGGGGTGGTGTTACGAGTTCAACCCCCCGCCAAATGAATGCATTAACTGTTATTACAAAGTAAAAATGTAGAAAATACGACTATTTTCAATGGAAACGATGGAAACCACCCAACCCCGAAAACGTAAAACCCCTACGATTTTTATCTGGCTACGCCACTGATACGAAAATACGAGTTGTGAATCTGTGTGACAGAGGTATTAAGCCACTTGTATAGGCTTTGCCGGATGATTAAACCGCTTATTATTTTATTTAGCAAAATAATGTTTAACAACATCTTTTAGCGACAAAGGCCGTTGACGTCTTTAAAGTTTTTGATGCATTTCAGTTCATTTTCGTGTAGTGTTTTCATCAGTTTTCTTTCTCTTTTTTCTGTCTTGGATTCCATTTCTGATAGGATATCGAGGTCTTTAAAGTTTTTGACGTATTTAAGTTCATCTCAGAAACGGAAACCAAGACAAGAACAGAGAAAGAATATTGATGATTAAACCGCTTGACGCAGCTGTACACTATAAAGACTGGTGCGCAACCTTTTAAAGGTGTCCAATAAAACGCATTGCTTTAGTACGGTTTAAGTCCCTTATGACCGTCACGGCGATTGACTTCGATCTTACATTTTAATCGACAAAATCTGACAATAACTGGCGATTATGTAGAAAGTTTCTGTTTAGCAAAGCTCTCATAACAAAGATAGTTATGATCAAGTTATTCAGGCTTTGGACTGGCCACAACCGATTATGAAGTACAGTGGCGTATTTTCGTTGTGTATCACCTAGGCTTATTGAATTGGGTATCCTTGGGTTTGTACTGATTGAAAAAGAAAACGTCTCCAAAGAAGAGGATTATAAGTCGGGATAAGAAATACATTGAAGCGTCGCGAATGCAAACTGATCGAGTAAGAAGCTTAGGGGCTGTCCATAAAGTACGTCACGCTCCAGGGGAGGGGGTTTAAGAAAGTGTGACAGTTTGTGACAGGGGAGGGGGTCAGGCCATGTGTGACGTCACACATTTATTTTAATTTTATTTTATTTATCATTTATTTTTTATTTTTTAGCAGAATTTCATAGCTTTAAAAATAATTTAAAAAAATTTTCTGAAACAGTTTAATTAGTTTTATGTCAAAATAGCATGAAATGCATATCTCCTGAATGTGTTTTTCACGATACCTCTCGCTAGGAGCGCTAGTAATAATGCTGTTGCGAAGCCTTGTTTATGTATTAGCCTTGCTTTCGGAAGTATTATTATTTCTATGTTGAAAGTGTGACGTACTTTAGGGGGGTCCGAGTTTTGTGACAGTTTGTGACAGGGGGGAGGGGGGGTAAAAATGGTCAAAAATAGCGTGACGTACTTTATGGACGGCCCCTTAAGGGGTATATTAAATGTTACATAAGTGTAATTTCAGCAAAACCGATAGTAGGCCTACTAAGATTTTGTTTTACCTTCAAGTAATGTCTGATGTTTGTAACCGCAACTGAATAACAAGAATGGTCGTCATGGTTTTGTAATATTTACACACCTCTTTAAAGAATTCAGATGCATTATATAAGTAAATTAATCCGTGGCTTATACGTTTGTATGGTATGTCCTATGTTGTAAGCACGTAATGAGTAATTAATACTCGCAAAATTCAATAAACCAGAGAATGTGAATGAATTATGTGTGAATTTGAGCAGCAGAATGTACAATCTTAAAATATATCGAAATGGACTATAATTATTTTATGACATGTGCAATGTTCGGGAAACCATCTTTTTCATAAAAATTTACCGCAAATTCTTCTAGTTTTTCCGCCAGATTATTTTAAATAGACCGTAGTGCATTTTAAAAAATACACGAAAATCTAAAATAAGGTTGACGCCTGATCCGAAAGATGTCGTTAAACACTATATAAAAATGCTGCCTTCTAACTATACACCCTTAAAACGTTTCCAAACGATGCTATAATTGTAAACCGCAATGAACATTTGCTGAAACTCAACCACTGATCGTACTCTGTCAGTGCCAGTCCCAAGCCTGGATGAATGAGGAGGGCGACGCTAATGATCTTTGTTATCACACAGTGTCGTTAAACTGATTCTACTACTACTACTAACGTTTGCTGAATGAGCTCCAATAAGTCAAAAATGATATCTGTCGACGGCAACGGCCTTTGTTGTCATGAGCTGTCATTGAACTCTGGATCCATCCATCCACCAAGATCCACGTTGATGCTAGGAGTAATAAATCCCTGGTAAGTTACGACCGATGTTAACAGATGTCGTTAAACACTGGGCACTAATTAAAATGAGCTCTTTTGTTGCCACTACTCGTACTCTGGTAGTGCTAGTCCCAAGAAGCTCTATGGTGGTTTCCCTGGCAACTGGACTCGGATCTTCACTTGGTATCTCTGGACAATCCCTCGGACTTGACGCAGCGTTCGTGAATAAGCCATTGACCTGCGCTTAGGGCTTTAGAAATTGGTTGTTTACGATTACGATTCAAACGTTTCTAAAAGAGGTCATCCATCCACGCAACCACCCTTGTGTGCTTCGCTACAGACTCTCACCACGCCCCCCAAAACGGAACCAGCTGGGCACCCTCGCCACGACAAGGCCCAACCATCGGCTCTTTTCCCAGCAAGTAACCTTTGAAGTGAAAATTATTTTAAGGATATCTTATGACTGTCAAGGCGGTTGACTTCGGCCATACCTTTAAACCTTGAGGCTACCAAGGTTTTTGTTACCACCCCTCGGATTTCGTGTTTGGTTTCACATATCATATCAAGTAATACAGCAAAATCTAACGCGTGAAACCGATAGCATAATTATTAGCAAAAAAGTTGGTATAGTTTTAGAAATATTTAGACACCTCTTTTAAGATTGCAGATTTGTCATATTATAAAGAAATAAATCTCACGCTTAACGCAGTAACTCCGCAGTAACTCCGCAGTAACTCCGCCACTGTTCGCTTTCTGACAGTGCCAGTCCCAAGCCTTGATAAAGGAGGAGGGCGACGCTAATGGTCATTGTTACCACACAGCTAGTCGTTACAAAGGAAACACACACACGCTAAACGCAGTAATATGGTGCATCTTTTTCCATGTAAATCGGCATCTGTAGCACAGATATTAAGTAATATTATGACTCTAAAAAGGTCAGTTAACCAGATTATGGTGGGTCTGTGTGAATTTGCACAATAGATCGTACATCTTAAAATACTTAAAACGGTCATGTGACATTGGGAGCTTGATAGCGCATTGGATAACACACTGGCAAAGAGAGAGAGAGAGAGAGGTACCGAGATCGAGATCCGTAGGCGGCATGCTTTGTAGGCTGCTATTAGCGCCGTGTATTGCAGGCTGTCTGTTCTGTTAGTAGTTATGATTTATGCCTTCTGTCATTTGTGTTCTTGTGAATTGTTTAATTGTCATAACATGTAAATGTACAGCGCAGTGCGTTTGTCAGGCGCTTGATTAAAGAAAAGATATTATTACTATTATTATTATTATTATTATTATTATTATTATTATTATTATTATTATTATTATTATTATTATTATTATTATTATTATTATTATTATTATTATTATTATGAGCAATGTTCGATAGACCACCCCACACCTTTAATTACATAATCGGAAAGACTATATTAATCAGACGCAGTTTAATTCCAGGCTAATGAGGTGCTGAGAACGACAAGGTCCACGTCAATAAGATATCGTTAAACAATGGACTCCTCAATCCGCCACAGTCGGTAGTGCCAGTCCAAAGGGGTAAGGGAAGCAGGCGATGTTAATCGTCTTTGTTACAACACAGTGACTTCAAGCAGAAACTACAATCATGCTGAGTCATAACAAAGATATGATAGCATCGCCCTCCTCGTATAACGGCTTTTAACTGACACCACCTCTACGTTGCGGTAAAGTTATTAATATGGTACAGCGCCTGCTTCTTCTTTTTCTACTGGTGGTGAACTCAGTTGACCGTAGCTGGGTCATCGATGCGAAGCGAAGCTGCCTCCTCTCTCTTGTCTCTTTAAAAGGCTGACTCAGATCTTCGTTTGGAATCTATGGACAACCCTTCTGACTTGACACAGCTCTGTTGACGTTAACTTTAGAAATGTGGAGTTTACGATTTCGATTCAAAAGCCTCTGGATCCTATTTCGCGACAGTCGTAATTACCATACATACATAATCCAATATTTAACGACATCCTATAGCTACAAAGGCTGTTGACGTCTTTAAAGTTGTTGATGTATTTCCGTTCATTTTCTTGTAATGTTCTCACAAATGTTCTTTCTCCTTTCTCGTCTTTGATTCCGTTTCTGATAAGATGCTGACGTATTTAAAGTTTCTGACGATTTAAGTTCATTTTCATATAATTTCTATCAACAGTTTTCTTTTTCTTTTCTTGGCTTTGATTCCGTTTCTGATAAGATGTAGACGTATTTAAAGTTTCTGACGGATTAAGTTCATTTCCGTATAATGTTAATAACTGTTTTCTCCTCAATCTTATTAACAATATTAACAATATTTGATAGATACATATTATTTGATTTGATACATATTAAAGTATTGTATCTCCGTTATGTTTGGCCCATTGGCTCTTTTTATTGTAATTCTTTTTTAACATCTTTTTCCCTTTTTTTCTTTTTCTCCTTTTGTTTCTTTTTTTTGGTGGCTATTTCAGCTCTTTTTGGCTATATCAGCTCTTTTTTGGCTATATCAGCTCCTTTTTGGCTATTTAGCTCTTTTCAAATATGTTTACAAAGTTATTAACAGTACTTCTTCAAGTTTTCTAAAATAACATGTAATGCTATTTGCAAACATAAATTCAGCACAGATGTGTAATATATATACATGTATTATATACACATTTTATTTTAACATACATCTATTTACAAGAATGCATGTTAACAATTATTTACATGACAGAATACTTAATTAAACATTTCATTAAACATTTTCCTATGAAACAATGTAATATCATTAGAAAATGCAATGAAATAATGAAATGACCATTAATCACACATATTTTGTGTTTATTGGTATTTTAATCATAAGGAATGTGTTCAACTATATGTTTGTAATAGATTTGATCTGATACTAATATTTATGACAATAATTATAGTATTTTTCCTTTATTAATGATTTTAACAAGATTATATACTGCACTCTGTAATTACCCTGCGTGAAGCGATTTATATACATATAATGAAGGCATATTAAAGGTGTCTAAAAAGTGTTGTATTAAATAACGGTTAAACAACAGCTCCTTAATGTGGATTGGATTGGATATCCAACCGTCTAAGGACATATTATGGCATCAACGGCTGGTGGCATCAATGGAGACGTTTGTTTCTACAGTTTTCATCTTTGAATTACTTGAGAAGATCCTCATGCTTAGGACAATACAGAATACGTCATCTTTGGTTAACGCTGATTATGACACTTTTAAGAAAATTTATTTAGGCCTGACGACCCGCTGTATAGAATACATTTTGTATAAACATTGAGGTTTTCGCACAATGTTATTCTGTAAGTGTTGTTTGAAGCTGCAAGCTTCAGCAGAGATGACACTGTCTTTGAGTTGGTGTTATTAATTCAGAAAATCTGCTCAGAAAATTCATTCAGTGGAGTCTGTAAAGAGAGATTTTTTCCACTGAATATAAATAAAAAAACTAAGTTCTTCAATCGAAAGGAAAGTCGCAAAAGGTTCTTTCCGAAAGAATATACCGGTAGCGCAAATATCAACGTAGGCTAACCGAAGGCACGCACACCTTTAAAACGTTTCATACATAAGCTATATAAAGGTCATTTCGTCCATTCGTTAAGTTCTGGTCACTTTTCAGTAGTCCTAGTATTAATTATTATGATCGACGTCAATGGCCTTAGTAGCTATAAGATATACGATACAGTAAGGTGAAAAACATATCTTAAAGACCTTTTAAACACATTTCTTAAACACCTTTTAAACGTTTTGCAAAGATGCTATATAATAATTGAGCTGTAATATGCCAAAAACCCGTTGCAACCTATAGTTCCATTCCTACCTTGACTTATAATGAATTAGTAGCAGAAACAAACTTGGAAAAAGCAAATGTTTTAGCTAAAACTTATGAGAATACTAGTAATACCCAGAATTACACTGATAAATTTTTGAATTATATAAAAGATAATAATTTGCAAAATAACCCTCGTAAGTGTGATAATGTTAGTGTTCATGAAATGGAAATCTTAAACGGGAAGTTTGATATTAATGAATTGAAACAAGCTATTAGATCAGCTAAAAATAATAAGTCACCAGGTGATGACAAAATACCTTATGAATTTTTGAAACATCTTCATAGGAATGCTCTTAAAATTCTATTATTATTTTATAATGAAATCTGGGAAGAAGGGAAATTGCCTACTGATTGGCATCATGCTATTATTCTACCATTATTAAAACCTAATAAAGAAGCCTCAAATCCAGAATCTTATAGACCCATATCACTTACCTCTACCTTATGCAAGGTAATGGAATCAATGGTTAATAAACGTCTTCAATGGTTTTTGGAAAAAAATAATCTAATTTCAAAAAACCAATCTGGCTTTCGAAAATACAAAAGTACAATGGATCAAATTCTTAAACTTCAGGATACTATTCTTAAAAAACTTAGAAATAAAGAGCATGTTCTAGCTATTTTTATTGACTTTGAAAGAGCTTATGATATGTTGCATGTTCCTACGCTTTTGAAAAAATTTCAAAAATTGGGAATAGGCGGTAATACATTTAACTGGGTTGAAAACTTTCTATCTAATAGAACTTTTCAGGTTAAGGTAGGGGCAGAACTTTCAGATAAATTTATACAACAAAATGGTACTCCACAAGGGTCAATAATTTCTCCTATTTTATTCCTAATAATGATTAATGATATTCCCACAGGTGTGGATGGTGTAGAAATGTCCCTTTTTGCTGATGATAGTGCTATTTACTTTGGACAGAGAAATATTAAAACATTAGAAAATAAAATTCAATCATCGATCAATTTAATACAGAATTGGTGTAATGAAAATGGTTTCAAAATATCAATTAATAAAACGACTGGAGTCCTCTTTTCCACAAGAAATAATTTAGCAAGGATTACCATAAAGATTGATCAAAAACAAATTAAAATGGAAAATAAAGTAAAATTCTTAGGAGTCATTTTCGATAGCAAATTGACTTGGAAGCCACACATTGATTATGTAATTGATAAATGTAAAAAAAGGTTAAATCTTATCAGAGCCATTAGTGGCTATGGATGGGGAGCTTGTAAGAAAACTCTTCTAACCATATATAGAGCACTAATCAGGTCTATTTTAGATTATGGTGATGTTGCATATTCTTCAGCTTGTAAATCATACCTAGATAAACTTTCCTGTATCCAAACAGAAGCACTTAGATTATGTTGTGGCGCCCCAAAAGGTACTGCAGCAGCAGCACTTCAAAATGAATGTGGGGAATTGCCACTTCATTTAAGACGACTCCAAAATTCAATAAAATTTGGAGCAAAAATTTTGGGTAGTAGATTTCACCCCTGTACAGGAGTCATGGAAAATCACTGGACAAATGTTTTTAGGGCATCTAATAATAGGGAACATTCGATATATACTCGCACCTCTGACTTCTTTTCTTCACTTGATACATCATTTATTTGCCCCTCCTTCTATTCTCCTCCTCCTTGGTGTTACAAAGAAATAGAAGTTGACTTGACTCTGAAGAAATGTATAAATAAGAAAACTGATAATCCTGAATTTCTAAAACAATATGCTCTAGAAATAATTTCGAAATATGACGATTATATACACATCTATACTGATGGGTCAAAAGTAGATGACCTTGTTGCTGCTGCTTTCACAGTACCTAGGTTAAATGTAGATAAAAAATTTAGATTGTGTAATTATTCCAGTGTTTATACAGCTGAGTTGACTGCAATTGTTGAAGTTGTTCTATGGATATTAAACAGTGAGTGTTATAATAATAGTAAATTTGCAATTTTCTCTGATTCATTGAGTGCTCTTACATCAATTAAGAGGTCTTACTGTCAGTCTAGACCTACTTTATTAAATTATTTACTATATCACATTAGTAAACTAAAGTCTGATCAAATAAGATTTATTTGGATTCCAAGTCACATTGATCTGACAGGCAATGATAGAGCAGATAATTTGGCTAAAGAGGCTCTAGCTATTGATCACATAAATTCTACTAATTATCTTGAACTTCAGGAAATGTTTACTTTAATAAAACTTTATATAATAAATAAATGGCAAATAGAATATAGTAATGATAACAAAGGTCATTTTTATAAATCAATTTGTCCAATTGTAAATACAGATATAAAATATTTAGAACCTTACAGGCATAAGGAAGTCCAAATTTCTAGGAATGGTCAATACTAATCAAAGATTATTCATTATAAAAAGACATGCTAATGGTCTATGTGATACTTGTAATGTCAAGGAGACAATTCATCATCTCTTACTTGAATGTAAAAAAGAAGACATTTCAGAGGATTTAAGAAATAAATGTCAATTATATAAACATGAAATTTCTATTAAAACCCTTTTGACAGTGAATTTATTTCAGAATGAAGTGTATAGGTTAGTTAAGATAATTAATAAAGGTAAAATTTTGTAAATGGATATTTTAGGTTTCTTAATGTGAATGGTTTTGTATCTTATTAAAATATGTAAATATTTGATTAGTCTTTTACTAATACATTGTTATTATGCAATTATGTACTGTGTTGCAATGTTGGTTGCAATGCTGGTTATCATATTACTATTATTCAACTTTGGTTCTTCAGTATTATATATTACAAACGGTGTGGTTTGGTCACTGTATCAGATAGCTACTATGTGGCATAATATTGCAGTACTGTGTTGCAATGCTGGTTACTGAAATATCTATAGACAACTTCTTTTCAACTGTTGATTTTTGTTTAAAATATGTTATGTCATAATAATAAGAACATAATGTTAGAAAATTATAAACATTACTTATTGGTTAATGAATATGCATGTTACAATATTACTATCATTCAACTTTAGTTTTTCAATATTGCATATAGTATGTTTTGGTTAATGTACATGAACAGTTTAAAGGAATACCTGAATCAATTATGATACATGTATGCTTTGTTAGTTAATGAAATTTGTCAGGACATAATAATCACAGACAGTATGAGATGAAATACTTTATATGTTGTAAAAATATTGAATATTAATTAAATTGTAAAGCTTCGTTTCGACACCTTTAATGGTATCGTTTGGATGCTATACGTTTCTGGTTCTGATTGTATTCTATGTTTTAGATCCATGAACAATTTAAAAGAGTACTTTAAACAATTATAATACATGTATACTTCTCTGGTTAATGAACTTTTTATTATAGTGTTTTTGTTAGATACATAAACATTTTAAAAGAATACCTTGATAAATTATAATACATGTATGTTTGTTAGTTAATGAAATTTGTTAGGACATAATAATGAAGATGAAATACTTTATGTTGCAAAAATATTGAATATTATTGAAATTGTAAAGCTCCGTTTCGACACCTTTAATGGTGTTGTTCGGATGCTATAAGTTTCTTGTTCTGATTGTATTGTATATTTCTGTATTGTCGTCAACGGCCTTTGATGTCATAGGACGACGTTAAACTGTGGTCAAATAATGCCAAAAACCTTATATATAAGAGCTGTAATATGCCAAAACTAATCTTTGTCGGCGGCAACGGCCTATGTTGTCATAAGCTGCCGTTAAACTGTGGATCCAAATGCCAAAACCAATCTTTGTCGGCGGAAACGGCCTATGTTGTCATAAGCTGCCGTTAAACTGTGGATCCAATCCAATTCGTTAAGTTTCAATTCCGCTAAATAGTGATTTCTAAAAAGTTCGACGTCAGTGGCCGTAATAGCCATAAAATACACGTATACACTAAAGTGAAAGCAACATCTGCTATGTCACATGAACGGTGAGAACTCTTCAAAATCATTTATGTCGACGAAAACGGCCTTTGTTGTCGAAAGATATCGTTAAATCTCTGGATCTTGCAATTACTGCCCTTGAGCGTCTGCTCTTGTTTTACAATACAACTAAAGGTCTTCTTAACTCTGCTACTATCACCAGTCTTAATATTTCTATAGTGTCAGTCTCAAGTAATGTCCACGCTAAACACTATCCAACGGTTGTAATCGTAATCGTAAGCTCAAAATTAAGCGAAGGCGCTACATGAAGGCTATGCGCAGGGATGTTACGGTGAGCTGCAGTATGGCTAAAGACTCGGTTGCGCCAACGGAACTATATCGTACGATGCTACTATATAGATTCAATCTGGCACCATGTTAGGTTGCTTTCGGCGGTGCCTTAAAACGTTAAGACCACACCCGAGCGTTGATCAAATAATACAATAACGAAGTATGAGATATGACGCCGACCAAACACTGTCTGCTGTCAGAAAGTCCACGATCATTTGGGTACAATATCAGAGGGTAGAGGTTTTCAGATTTACCATAGGATCAAACGAAACCACGAGTAGATGCTAAACACCTTTATAACAGATTTACCTGACGTTATATATAATTCAATTACGTTGCCAAAAACTAATCTTTGTCGGCGGAAACGGCCTAGCTTGTCATAAGCTGCCGTTAAACTGTGTATCCAATCCAACGGATGGTTTTACTCTACACAGAAGGAGGGAGCCGCTAATCTTTTTTAACAGTAACTAACCAAAATGGTTGACGCTAAAAAAAATAACAATATACTATTCAACTACGTTTAACCAATGGCATTCGTTGTAATTATTAAGTTGTAATGAGTTGTATTAAGTCAAGAATAATTTCTGTCGACGTTAACGGCATTTGCTAAAAGAAAATTTCGTTAAACTCTGAATCCACTTACCTGGTATAACTCCGCCACTACCCTATTATGTGGTAATGCCAGTCCCAAGGCCCAAGCCTGGAGAAAGGAGGAGGGAGGCGCCGATCATCTTTACGACGTTAAACAACAAATAACCAAACAAGAAAATTCTTATTTCGCCACCATCCTAAATGCCAATATTTCAGGTATTGCCAGTCCTTAGCCTGAAAAGAGAGGAGGGCGACGTCAATGGTCCTGGCAGACACAAGATATCGCTAAACACTGACGACTACTTCACTCTTCGTTGTAAATATTGAGGTCTATTTACTATACACGGTGATTCAATAAAAAGTAAGCCAAACTTTATAAACAAATATTAAAGCTTGAACTATATTTTATTAATAATATTTTAAAAATAAAAACATGCACATAAATACTTTTTCATTTTAATGACTTACGGTTTTTATTTCCTACTCAAAAAAGCAGACGATAATACAATTAAAAACATAAACAAAAAACTAGCAATTTCCGAAAAAAAGCCTTTTAGTAAGGAAGATTTACACATGATAAATGGTTTGAGGGAATCCAAGAATTACAGCAGCCGTCAATTTCTACAAGAGTCTCTATAAAAACACTGGACCAGAAGCGGATTAGATAAATTGCTTCGAAAAATTAGCGGAACAGGGTCAGTCGACCGCGTCATTGGTAGTGGCAGACGAAGGTCATCGCGCACTGAAGAAAACGTTGCCCAATGGCGCCAGCGCCTCCAGGCTTACGTACAAGCAGAAGGAGGACATTTTAAACATCTTCTTTAATTAAATGATTAAACCATACTACTGAGAGTTTCTTCACAAAAAAATTTAATACTTTTTCATGTTAGAAAGTACTTATATGAAATACAAAGTTTGGCTTACTTTTGTTGAATCACCGTGTAGATCAGAGCCAGAGGTCGCCACATTCAAAGGTAAAAAAGTTTTGCTAAATTAAAAAACTTGAACATTAAACTAATTAAAACTGCCTGTGAGACGGCCATTAAAAATCATAATGATGTAGGTAAACCAAATTAGGAGATAGTAAGAGAACAATAGACGAACCTCTGATTCTGTTTTGTTGAACCTTGACTTCAGACAGACACAACGAATAGTGCTTCGTCTCCAATATAACGACGACGTCTCTTGCAGGCGTTCAGTTGAGGGCGGTTTATACAGATGCCGTAATAACGTCACTTCGACTATTCGCTCGCATAGTTTAGTTCCTGTATTGCTCATTTATATTTTTAATAATATAAATGAACAGAAATATCACGAAGTCATCATGTGAACTTTTAGTCACGCTCTACTCTCATTACGTTTCGGTAGTTGGCGCTGCTATCCTGTACGTTTTGCAGTTCATAATAAACTGGACTTATTTCATTTCAATAGGTGACGCTGCTATCGTACAACGCGCTAAGAACACGGTCGCCCATGGATTTCACTCACATTGCAAAACACATTCTCAAATTATTTTCAACCACCTTAGAAACATCGAGTAATATAAGATCGACGTTAATACGCCTGGTTGCCATAGGGTACACGGATACAGTAAAGTGAGAAACAGCGGCTCTTCTTAAACACCTTTAAAACGGTTAAGACAGATGCTATATAATCTTCACTTTGTGGGGTCGTTTACTGTTTTTTTGGGAATATAGGTGGCAGAGGAACAGGCCGGTTTTAGGAAGGCCAGAGGTACTAGGGACCAGATCACGAACCTGCGAATTATTATGCAAAAAGCAAACGAACATCAACAACCCCTTTTCATGTGCTTCGTAGATTTCAAAAAAGCTTTCGACTCAATAGCTCATTAAACGCTTTGGACGACAATGATCGAAATGGGGTTCCCAGGGCATATAATAAATTTGTTAACAAAGCTGTATAGGAAACAAAAAGCAAGAGTCAAGGTGGCAGGAACTCTATCGAAGGAATTCAGAGTTAGACGCGGAGTGAGACAGGGATGCGTTTTGTCACCAAGTTTGTTTAACATCTTAGCGGAAAGAGTGATGAGAGAAGCGTTAGAAGGTTATGATGGAGGAGTCCAGATAGGAGGAAGAAGGCTGACAAACCTACAATACGCCGATGACATCGTACTACTAACAAGCTCGGAAGAAGAATTGCAAATGTTGATAGACAGACTGGACAGGATAGGAAAGAAATATGGAATGCAGATTAATATAGGAAAGACGAAGGTTATGACAACAACGGAAACCAAATGTACAGTCAGGATTAATCAGGAGGAACTGGAGCAGGTGGACAGATTTACGTATTTTGGTTCAACCATCAACGGAGACAGTGATTGCGGTGCAGAGATCCGAGTACGATTGGCAAAGGGGTATGCAGTGGCTACAGACCTTAAAAAGATATGGAAGAGCCATGACATAACAACAACAACAAAGATAAAGTTATGGAGAGCACTGGTTTGGCCGGTGGCTATATATGGTTGTGAAAGTTGGACACTGAGGAAGGAGGAGGAGAGAAGAATAGAGGCATTTGAGATGAAGTGTCTGAGATTGATCATGAATATATCTTGGACGGAAATGCGGAAAAATGAATGGGTGCTGGAGGAGGCAGGAGTGGAGAGGAGTCTCCTGAAGACGGTAAAAGAAAGAAAACTTAGTTACTTCGGACACATCATGAGAAGAGAGGGAATATGCTTGGAGAAAAACATCATGCAGGGTACAATGCCGGGAAATCGGAAAAGAGGAAGACCAAGAACAAACTGGTTGAGCAACATAAAGGAATGGACTGGATTGACAATGGAGGAATTGATAAGACTAACGGAAGGCAGGAGACGCTGGAGGAATATTATTCATGATGCGGCCGACCCTCGAAACGAGGATGGCTGAGAACAGAACAGAACTAGGGGGTCGTATATTCGTAGCCGAAAATTATTGGGTATTCAATTGTTTTTATCAAGGAGTTAATTGAGTTTGTACTATAATAGTCAAGAGAGAGTTTGTTTGAAGAATGTGTGAGTTGTGTTTACTTAGAGGTTCGCTATGAACAACTTCGAAGGACCACGTACTTATATTTTGATGTACACTGAGGTTGTGATGTTAGATTCATAGATCAGTTTCTAAACACACATAATTTTATATTTGTTTATCCAAAAGTACAAAAATGTACGCAATAATATAAAATATCGCTAATTAAGGGGGTTCCGTTGTTAAAAGTGATGTAATTTCGAGGTGCATTAACATAATGTACAACTAAATATACCATTCTGTGCAGAAACGAATGCTGAATCCAATGCTGTATTACAAGTTATGATATGTGAAACCAAACACGAAATCCAGGGGTCGTCTCAACCCCCCTTTGGTAGCCGATGTCGCAAAAAAACCTTGGTAGCCTGAGGGTTAAGAAAGGAGCGTTAACTCAGTTATGTTTTGGCCGCAGTCTTTAGAAGGGGATTTATGTTTGCCAAGGTGTGTTTAGACTTCGGCCATCTGGTGAGAAACGAACTCTGTATAGACCCAGAACATTATATAGCTTGGAATTTAGGTTTTGTTTCTATATGTTAGTAAGCCGTTGGTCGATGAATTGTATATGGGATTGCCGAGAAAGGTGACTCCCATTAGATTTATGGCTGACGAACAAATGAACAAATGAGTATTCTCCAAGAAAACAGAACTTCAAAATATATATAATATCAAATACTATATATATTCTTTAAAATTGTGATAGACAGCATTTTATGTCGATGTTAATCCTAGGAACTAATAATAAAAATTACTATTATTTATGCGACCCTCTTTCTACACACCCTTAAAAAGCTTCCCAACGTCGCTATGTAATCGTCAACCGCAGTAATGCTTATAGTAAAGAGAGTAATTCAGCATCGAAAAGGTATTATAATTATGGTCAGATCGACGTGAAACATTGCAGCCTGTTAAATACTGGAAATTGCTAATCTTTGTCCAATGATTGCCTCTGAGCGTCTGATCATGGTTTGCATTGCAAATCAAGGTTTTTGTATCAAAGGCCTTTGATGCCATAAGATCTTGTTAAACTGTTGGTATCCAATCATTGCAATTTACTTCGCCACTTCCCGTACTCTGGTTGTGCCAGTCCCAAGCCTGCATAAGGGAGAAGAGCGACGCTAATCACCTATGCTAGGACAGAAGGTCGTTTAGCATTAGCTACTACAACTGATGCTCTTTATTGCCCAATCGATCGATCGATTATAAAACATTCAAACTGTAAAAAGTGCAAACATTAGCGACACCTTGTGGCTAACAGGGCCTTGACGCAATCGTGTCTAAGCTTCGATATTAAACTCGCCTTCCGAACAAATTTGACTTTTTTACACCTGCTCATATTATATTTATAAAATTAGTTCTATCTAACAATTCTTGATAAATTTTCGTCATCTAAGCTTATCATAATTATCGATGGATGGATGGATCCACAGTTTAACGACAGCTTATGACAACATAGGCCGTTGTCGCCGACAAAGATTAGGTTTTGGCATATTACAGCTCCAATATAATAATTATCGATAACGCAACGTAGCTATCTATATAGTGTGGCGATCTGGGTGGTCTGGTGCCTTGAGTCCTTCTCTCTTTCACCGACCGTTAGTTTCCCACGCCTTGAGTCTTTATTGCCTCTCTCCCCCGCCGACTGCCGACTCGACGGACATTAGCGCTTTGGGTGGTCCTCTCTTTCACACGGTCTGTCAGGCGCTTATCTCTCCCCCGCCGACCGCTGAATTGGACTTTACGACTGCTGCTCTTCGGGCGACCCTCTCCCCCGCCGGCGGCATCCTTTGAGACACCCTCTCCGGGCCGGCAGCGGTCTCTTTGAAACACCCTCTCCGGGCCGACAGCGGTTCCTTTGAAACACCCTCTCTCGCCCGGCGGCGATCTCTTTGAGACACCCTCCCTGGGCCGGCGGCGGTCCTTTGAGACACCCTCTCCCGGCCGGCGGCGGTCTCTTTGAGACACCCTCTGTCGGGCGACGGTGTTACTGCAAGCGACCCTCAGTCGGTCGATACCCCTCACCCCTGCTGGGTATATAAGGAGGGCGCTTTGTGTATAGTGTGTGTTCTGAGGTCTTTGTTGTATGGTGATCTGGTTAGAGTGAGTCTTGCCTGTTGTGATGGTTGATGTCGAATAAAGATCGTCTTGAAACTTTGATGTTGAATCCTTCGGTGGGTGACACTGATCGCCTGGGCTTGTCGACGGGCAGACGCAGAAACCCTTCGAAATACCACGAAGGTCGTACTTACGCTCCCATCCTGAGCGACACGCGCCTTACACTCGCATCCTGAGGCGAAACCCCAGTTTTGTCACATTGGTCCCATCAGTGAGGTCAATTCAGACTACGAGAAGGGGACGAGTTTTGTCACATTGGTACCAGGGCCAGTGGGGTTTTGACGGAGATTCCTGCCGCCGACGACGCTGAATCGACCGAAGATGTTTCCGGGAGACGACGACGACACCATTCCCTATGCAGCCTTGGACCTGGCCGATCTGCCGTCAAAGATATCTACTCCAGCCGCGAGACGAATGGCCGCGTTGGTTACGCGACCGGACCGAAGCCGCTTGCTGTCCGAGATCGACTTCGATGACCCGGAGCCGATGAGATCGAGCTTCCGCGAAGACAGGGAAGAAGAGATGACCGTGAAGCCGGAGAGATCGAGCTTCCGAGGAAAGACGGGCGAATCGAAGACGGAGAAGATGAAATTGAAACCGAGTTTCCGCGAAGAGACTGAAAGACCGGACGCACCCGGGTCTTCGACGCCGAATTTGCTAGAAAATGTCAGCGACCTGCTGCGAAGCCGCCCGACGCCGATGAAACCAGGCAAGTTCGATGGGACGGGCTCGTTGGAGTCATTCCTGGTGCAGTTCGAGGTCTGCGCGAGGCATAACAAGTGGACGGCCACGGACCGGGTCGACTACTTGCGATGTTCGCTAGAGAAGGCCGCTACACAGCTTCTCTGGGACTTCGGCGCTCAACCGAGCGTAACTTATGAAGAATTGGTCGAACGCCTCCGCCAAAGATACGGGACGGAAGGCCAAGCAGAAACCTTCCGTGCCCAGCTGTACTACCGACGCCAACGACCGGAAGAAAACCTGAGCGACCTGCTGCATGAAATCCGACGACTTGTTGTCTTGGCCTACCCGGTGCCCTCCAACGAGACCACGCAGATCATCGCGAAAGACGCCTTCTTGGAAGCCATGAGAGACCGAGAGCTCTCGCTCAAAGTACGCGAGCGAGAACCCAAGAATCTGGACGAGGCATACCGGACCGCGCTGCGTCTGGAGGCCTACCAGCGAACGAACGACTCCGACGATCGCCGCAGACAGCCGAATCGAGTCCGCGGGACTCAGGAAACTGATCTGAGTGCCCAGCTCCAGGGGCAGATGGACAGATTTCTGGCGACGCAGAAGGACGAACAGCGGAGATTTCAGCGAGAAATGGAGAAAAGAATTGACGAGCAATTCCGCGAACTCCGCCTGGGAAATCCGACGCATGAAGGAACGAACCGAGACGCCCGGCCTGAACGAGACCGAGCGGGCCCTCCGGAGAACCAGCGACGCACCATGACCTGCTTCAACTGCGGACGAGCCGGTCACATCGCCCGGAACTGCCGACAAGCTCGCCGATCCCAGAATCGCCAGAACGAAACCGCGACGACCGAGCCTGATCCTCCGATGCAACCGGACCCGGTGGTCATGAATCATACGACACGCCCGAGACTGCCGAACCGCGCCACTAGCAACGCCGTCTACATCCGCGGAGAGATCAACGGACGACCGCAGCTATGCTTGATCGACACTGGATCGGAAGTCAGCCTGGTGCCTTCATCTACTGTCGACGGGTTAGAACTTCGCTCTTGCAATCGTTTTTTGATGGCTGCTAATGGGTCAGATATAAATGTCCTGGGTGAAGTGCGGGTGCCCATTAAGATATCTAAAGGGTTTTATATCCATACATCTTTCCTTGTGTCCGACCAGATTTCAGAGCCCATGTTAGGCATGGATTGGTTACGGGAACATCGCTGCCGCTTAGGATTTGGTATGGGATCCATATTTGTGAAACGTAGGCGTATCTCCCTGGTGAAAGGTAATGGGTCTATTTGGTGCCGGCGCGTGATCGTCGCCGAGGAGGTATTGGTAGCCCCTAAGTCCCAGAGGGATATTCCGATTAAGACAATGTACGGGGATCTAACGACTGTAGCACCAGCCTGGATGACGGAGGCTAGGGAGATCCAACCTGGGGTCCATCTCGCCCGAGTAGTTGTTGGAGACCACGTAGATGCCCGGGTAAGGGTGGTAAATTTAAGCGAAGACCCCGTCCGACTACCTAGGGATCGACCCTTAGGGGAATTGCACCCGGTACAGGTTGAGATAAGCGAGAGAAATCGCGAGAATGGGGACGCGGTTGACCAGGTCTCGCCGAGTGAGAAATTGCTCGCGGATTTGCCCGAAGAAGTGCCGCTTGAGATTAGGGAACGCTTGAGCGCTTTACTGGTAGAATATGCGGATGTCTTTTCTGTAACTGACCGTGATTTAGGTAAAACATCTGTGTGCACGCATAAGATAGAGACGGGAGATACGCGTCCCGTAAGACAGCCATTAAGACGACAGCCGCTGCCGCATAGAGTTACGATTGATAATCAACTGGACAGTATGTTAGCTGATGGGATAATTGAACCTGCTGTAAGTGAGTGTGCGGTGAACATGGCATTGACACGCAAGAAAGACAGGCTATTGAAATCTTACATAGACAAATGGCAATTGATTGACAGGTTGTTACTATTTCTTCTAATCATCATGGGTGGTCTTGCTAAGTGTGGGAAAGTTTTCCGGTCTTTAGAGATTAAGCGGCCGAGGTCATTTAGCACCCCTCCAAGTGGGAATAGGTTGATAGAGCAATTCCCATGGACCTTGGTGGGGAGGGTACATAGCAGCCATGAAGAAGCGTTTGTAGAGGTGTGTGCTATCTCATTGGCTGCTCATTTGCATAAAACTCACGAGATTGGTCGACGAACTCTTCTATCGGCATGCGCGTCACCAATAGGAGCTTGGCTGATCAGAGGACGGAGTCCGAAGTGGGCTCGCATGTACACTGGCCCATTCACGGTGATGGAACGCCGCGGCCTTGTCAACTACCGGCTCCGAAAGACCGCACACTCCAAGCCATTCGTCGTCCACGTCGATAAGCTGAGGCCTTGCTTTGAAGAAGGTTTGGATGAGACGGGCGATGCCACTGCCCATCCCTCCGACGTGACTGGCTTGAGGGAAGCTACGCCTCCAGTCAATGATGCCGAAGCCACAGATCGACGACCGAAGCGGACGGTTCGCCTACCGGCCCGCTACCGCTAGAGGCTTCCGCTGTTTGCGTGTCCTCGAGCGACAGACGATGACGATGTTTTGCGCCTTCGCCGCGTGCTGCTGTCTGGCACCCCTCGTCGGCCCGGACTCTGAGCGTTTTCCCTCCAGACCCCTTTTGTCTGTGAGTGCGTTAGCCCTCCGTCCTAGACGTTGAGAGACCATGGCTACTTTCCCCCTTTTTTCCGCCAGACCCTTTTGTCTGTGAGTCCGTTAGGCCCTCCGTCCCTGACGTCGAGAGACTATGGCCGTTTTCTTTCTTTTTAATTGCTTAGTTGTGTGTGTCGCCGAGAAACGGCTTTGATTCTTTGATTTTGCTTGATTGTTTTTGTTTTGATTTTGTGTTGGCCCGTTGGCCGCTGTTTACGTTATCTAGCGAGTATTCTGGGCCGCTGGCCACTACGATAGCGCTGAGATTTTACGTTTCAGGGACTCTGATTGCCGCTCTGATTAAACGTGCTGATTATGGACTCTGTTTAGAACTTTAGGCGCTTATGGACTTTGCGTGAGTTGCTTTGGGCCCGATGGCCACGCGAGTTTTGAGAGACTTTTTAGAGGATTTTCTTAGGGACTTGGCCCGTTGGCCGCTTTAGCTTGATGTGTAATTGTATGCTTGGACTCGATATGAGGGCATATCGAATCGTAGCCGGGGTAGGGTGTGGCGATCTGGGTGGTCTGGTGCCTTGAGTCCTTCTCTCTTTCACCGACCGTTAGTTTCCCACGCCTTGAGTCTTTATTGCCTCTCTCCCCCGCCGACTGCCGACTCGACGGACATTAGCGCTTTGGGTGGTCCTCTCTTTCACACGGTCTGTCGGGCGCTTATCTCTCCCCCGCCGACCGCTGAATTGGACTTTACGACTGCTGCTCTTCGGGCGACCCTCTCCCCCGCCGGCGGCATCCTTTGAGACACCCTCTCCGGGCCGGCAGCGGTCTCTTTGAAACACCCTCTCCGGGCCGACAGCGGTTCCTTTGAAACACCCTCTCTCGCCCGGCGGCGATCTCTTTGAGACACCCTCCCTGGGCCGGCGGCGGTCCTTTGAGACACCCTCTCCCGGCCGGCGGCGGTCTCTTTGAGACACCCTCTGTCGGGCGACGGTGTTACTGCAAGCGACCCTCAGTCGGTCGATACCCCTCACCCCTGCTGGGTATATAAGGAGGGCGCTTTGTGTATAGTGTGTGTTCTGAGGTCTTTGTTGTATGGTGATCTGGTTAGAGTGAGTCTTGCCTGTTGTGATGGTTGATGTCGAATAAAGATCGTCTTGAAACTTTGATGTTGAATCCTTCGGTGGGTGACACTGATCGCCTGGGCTTGTCGACGGGCAGACGCAGAAACCCTTCGAAATACCACGAAGGTCGTACTTACGCTCCCATCCTGAGCGACACGCGCCTTACACTCGCATCCTGAGGCGAAACCCCAGTTTTGTCACATTGGTCCCATCAGTGGGGTCAATTCAGACTACGAGAAGGGGACGAGTTTTGTCACAATAGTTTAATGAACAAAGCTTTAAAAGGTGTCCAATAAAAATTGCTTTAGTAGGGGTGAAGGCGGTTGACTTCGACCTTGCTTTCTAGTCGACAAAATCTAACTCTAAATGTCGATGTAATATTAATATAATATTCCTATAGAAACGAAATATTCACCCTTGTCAATTGAAACTGAAAAGTAGGCTGTATGTTTTAAAATCATAGTATGATCGCGTGACTACAAGTTATTAGACGGAGTCGAATTTAATTGTATGACAGCCATGCAAGTCACCCTACTGCTCATTTTACTAGAGCCACTTAGCGAATGACAGGCTGAATCTCCATTTTGGAGGGTGGCAGGTACCGATGCCGCTTCCTAACTGATGTTCTGCCCTTCACTCCAGTGATGCTACTGTTACGGGTTCCTCCTAGCTACAACAAAGCTGAAGACTCGAATCTAGTTTTCAAGGTATAATTCTCGACAAAAACAATAAATCAAAACGATACATTACCCAACCGTTGAACGACGGTGGAAGAAAGGTTCGTTTTCAATACGAAGAACGACCAACTAACAAGAAGTCTGTAACTCAGCAACGGGCTGACGAACATCAGAAACGGAAGCACCGTAAGAAGACTTGAAAATGGCACAAGTCACGAACTAACTTGACTACCATGCAACCCAGAGAAATCTCAGACAACCCGACTAGCGCGAAGGCTGAGTATCGGAGATTCTCTAACCGCCCCTTTTCGTACCTCCTTATATAGGCTACTCCCCTCGGCTAAGGAACTACTCAAGGGTAACGAATGCCCATCCCAGGACCGGTTAGGACTCAGTCCTGAGACCCTAACACTACGAACATTTATTCCTTCCCCCCCCCAGAAGATGGCTATGTAGGAACGGGAGGCCCTTGAGGGAATTATCCGAAGGTTGGTACGCCAGGGGTACTTACCTCCATCTTCTCCCCTCATTTGAGACTCTCTGCAGCAATGCGGATACTAGACTTTTTGCCTGTATTCTGCACAATCCTTGTCATGTTCTGCATAAATTGTTGCCGCCGATCAAGCAATCGCGCTATTCCCTGCGGCCACGGTCCCATAACCGTGAGCTTCCCATGTTTGACAACCTGTCTCAGAAATGCTTCCTTGCCCGGATGCTATACAAATAAACGATATGTTTTCCCTAGATCTGGCTATTTAAACCCTTCTTTTTCCCCTATGACTAGCTCTAGCTCTTCTTCCTCTGTACAATAAAGCCTCCCATTCAATTCTATGGTTGTATATAGAAATTTTTGTTTATTTGTTAGAATGTATTAATCTTGCTATGTACAGTGCTGTGCGTTTGCTAGTGCTCCTCAATAAAGGAAATACTTACTTACTTACTTACTTATGTAGATAGCTATGGTTATTCCTGAACTATTACTAAGCTATTATTACTTCACACTACATGTATAGAATCTAGATGTATTTTTTTCTATGTACACCTACAGCGTTATGTCTGTTGTTAACGCAATAAACGAATATATGATGATCTGGGTATGATAGGGATAGCTTCTGTTTAACAACGCTCTTATAACAAAGATAATTAGCGTCACTGTTCACATTTACATGAATTCGGACTAGCGCCACCCGAATATGAAGCCGTGGTGGCGCTTCCATGTGTATTGTGATTGAATAAAGAACAACTTCAAAGAAAAGAAGATTGAGGTAAGAAATCGGTCTACGTTGAAGAGTCACCAGGGCAAACTGACCAAGTAAGATAATGTAAGCGTAATATCAAATGTAACTTAAGTTTACGTGCAATAAAAACTATAAAATAGAAATAAAGTAATATTTTGTTTAGCGTTCGAGTAAAATCTGAGGCCGAATTAAACCGATTATAAATATTATGCGAAAATAAACTGAAATTCATAAAGGAAGTCAACGTTTTTTTAGGTATATAGATGTTGTAAAACATTGAAATACTACGCTTATATTACGCTTATATTAATTCAATATCATTTCAAAAAGTTAGATGAGGTTGAGATCAGTGATAAGATGTCGTTGAACACTGGAAACTAATACAATTATTAACTCCACCATATGCCACTGCTGGTAGTGCCAGTCCAAAGCCTGAGTGAAGGTGGAGGGCGACGCTAATCGTATTTGTTATAACAAGGCGTCGTTAAACAGAAACCAGCACATGGTGTGACATAAGAAAGATGATTAGCGTCGCCCTCCTCATTATTAATTCTTCGGACTGGCACCAACTGTACGTGGCAGTGAAGTAGGTATGGCACAGCGTCTGTTTCAGTCTTTTTCTACTGGTGGGAAACTCAGTTGACCGTAGCCAGATCAGCGATGCAAAGCGAAGATGCCTCCTCTTTCTGGTCTCTCTGTTAACCCTCGGGCTACCAAGGGGGGGGGGTGGTTGCCACCCCCCCTAGGTTTTTTTTCATCTCAAACTTTTTCCGTATGGAATAAAAATTTGACCTTTTAGGTAGCTGTAGGGGTTCATTTACACACGTTTTGAGGTAAAATGTGAGATGATATCTCACACCGTTCAAAAGTTATACCCAATATACCCGAGGTACCAGGAGGGGTGGATACCACCCCCCTAGATTTTCGACTATATCTTATCCGTCATTTAATATTAAGAGACAAAATTATACCATTCTATAGAGGGAATGTGGGGCTACATTTCTATGGTCACTGAGTTGACCTGAGACAACCGGAAGTGCTCAAAATAAATAATAATACGCGTAACATGCGCGAAAAATGGCTGAATGGAAGCACTCCCCCTTAGTTTTTTGTCTGTAGCGTATTCATTTGTCTTTCTGGAAGAGAAACAAAGATACCATCCTTTAGAGGGAATGAAGGGCTTCATTTGCGTACCTACATCTTTGTCTTTTGAATACCAGAAGTGATCAAAATAAATAATAATACGCGTAATCTGTTTGAAAATGGCTGAATACAGCATTACAACGTAAACCGATATATATGTATGGATATATATGCATGGATGTACATTTATACTATATAAACATGTGTAGGGATGATTGTGTGTATCTTTTATACATAGATTAGTTTCAAAACACACATAATCTTATATTTGTTTATCCAAAAAGTACAAAATGTACGCAATAATATACAATATTGCTAATTAAGGGGTTCCGTTGTTAAAAGTGATGTAATTTCGAGGTGCATTCACATAATGTACAACTAAATATACCATTCTGTGCAGAAATGAATGCTGAATCCACTGCTATATTACAAGTTATGATATGTAAAACCAAACACGAAATCCAGGAGGGGTGGTAACCACCCCCTCCCAAGGTAGTCCGTGTTACAAAAAAAGCTTGGTAGCCCTAGGGTTAAGTACTAGCATCAGACGCTGACCAATTGGAGAGTTAAACATCTGAGTTATTTTCCTTTAAACTATAGGGAATTTGTATTGTTAGAAAAGGTGTCTAAATATTACCAACTACTTCGAATGTAGCCTATTAATTTTAGTTTCGGTAACATAAGTAAGTAAGTAAGTAAGAATATTCTTTAATTGACTACCAGCAAACGCACAGTAGCTTACAGAAGAAATAAATAATACAAACATTTATGCAAAGTCATATAACATTCTCATAATAAAACTTCTTTTTGCAAAGGCATCAATTCTAGGTAGGGTGAGATCATGTGGTCTGGGCCGCGTATTGTATGGAGTGACCTTACGGGGAGGGAGGAGGTCGTGAAGGACGTGACAAGGATTTGAGAGAATTGAACGAAAAAGAGTAGAATCAGCTCTAGCACAGTGTTTGTCGAAACTAGGAAAATCGGCATACATGACATTTTATATGATGGCAAAATAATCTAATTTACTAGTTTTTCGATTTCATTGCACTGAAGTAACATTTAATATTACATTTACATTTCTTACTCGATCAGTTTACATTGTCAACTCTTCGAATGTATTTCTGACGTCGACCTAAAATCCTCTTCTTTGAAGACGATATCTTTTCAATCAGTACTGACTCCATTAAGGCGACTTCAATAGAGGATACACGTTGAAACGCCGCCTCTGCTTCGTACTCGGGTAGCGCCAGTCCGAAATGAGGAGGGTGACGCTAATAATCACTGTTATGACAGCTTTGTGAAAAAAAATTTTTCTACACAATCGCCAGTTTGACAACAGAATAAAACCATAAGAAAGCGGACGAAAGAGTATATAGAGAAACACTGTCAGAAAGAGAAGATTAAAATGAATGTGACATGCGGTTCGTATGGATAAGCAAAGAAGAGCCAACCAAGAGAGGAAGGGCTGGTTCCATGTTGGATAAATGAAAAAGGGGGAGTGCATCCATTCAGCCATTTTTCGCGCATGTTACGCGTATTATTATTTATTTTGAGCACTTCCGGTTGTCTCAGGTCAACTCAGTGACCATAGAAATGTAGCCCCACATTCCTCTATATAGAATGGTTTAATTTGTGTCTCGTATCCACCCCTCTGGTACCTCGGGTATATTGGGTATAACTTTTGAACGGTGTGAGATATCATCTCACATTTTACCTCAAAACGTGTAAATGAACCCCTACAGCTACCTAAAAGGTCAAATTTTTATTCCATACGGAAAAACCTAGGGAGGGGTGGCAACCACCCCCCCTGGTAGCCCGAGGGTTAATACTCGCAAACACTTCAATTAATCAGATTAAAATTAGTCCGTGTGAATTTTAATTATAGGCTTTACCATCTTAAAATACACCGAACTCTCCTATGTGACATGTGCAATGTTCGTAAAAGCATCCCACACCTTTTTGAGAAATAACATCATGCACACTCTTCGTGAAATTCTGTCAGATTGTTTTAAACCTCAGGGATTCTGCTCTTCTTCTCTTGATTGGCTCTTCTATCCTTGTCCATGCGATCCATTTTTTATAGTCTTTCTGACAGTGTTCTCTTTATCCTCTTCTCTCGTCTGTTCTCTGATGGTTTTATTCGGTTATACGACATTCAGACGGTAAAGAGTGAAAAATTTGCGACATCTTGTTGCTAACAGGACCATTGACATAACCGTGCATTTGCTCCTATATTAAACTCGCCTTCTGAACATTTTCCTCTGTTTTACCTTCGTATATATAAAATATATTGTGTGTAAGAATCGTTGCAAAATTTTGTTTAATTTACATCAGAAATGAATAAATACTCAACTTAAACATTTAACGCGGCTGCTTACACTTTTATATAGGCTACTACACAACGCTTTAAAAGGTGTCCGATAAACGAATTGCTTTAGCAAGGTTTATGGCGGTTGACATCGACCTTGCTTTTTAATCGACAAAATTAACTTTAACTGGCGATTTTAATATTAACAATAATTATAATATTCTTCTTTATTAATTCAAAATGACAAGTTCGCAACATGATTACAAGTCATAGTATCAAAGCATGTTTACAAGTTATTACAGAAGCCGAATTTAACTGCATGGCAGCCATGCAAGGCGCCCATCTTGTCCTACTGCTCATTTTTAACAATGCTACCTAGCGAATGACAGACAGAGTCTGCTTTGGGAGGGTAGCGGGATTCTACCCCGCTTCCTAATTGATGTTCTTCTCTTCACGTCAGTGATGTTACCATTCATCTTACCGTATATATTCATGATATATGTAGATAGCCATTTAGATAGCTTCTGCTTAACAAAGCTCTCATTACAAAGATAATTAGCGTCACCGTTCACATCTACCAAGAATTCAGACTGGCGCTACCCGAGTATGAAGCAGTGCTAGCGTTTCAAAGAAGAGGATTTTAAGACGAATAAGAAATACATTGAAGGTCGCCAATGTAAAATGATCGAGTACAAAATGTTGATGTAATATTAAACGTTACTCAAGTTTAAGTGCAATAAAATACAAAAATGTAATATATCATTAATTTTTGCCTTCGAATAAAATCTGATGTGTGTAACCGAAACTTAACATGCTGGAATAGTCGGCAGAGTTGATGATATCAAGACACCTCTTTCAGGAAAGCAAATTCTTTATAATGAGCAAAAATAAATCTGGAGGTTCAATCTAATACCCGGTTTGTCTTTTTCTAATGCAATGCCACCAGAACTGTTACAGTGAGAACTGTTCAAAAATAATTTCTGTCCACGTCAACGGCCTTTGTAACACGTAAAGTTTAGTTACACTTTTGTTGACTCTCAAATTTGATAATATGACAATGTCGCAACCTTCATCATCCGGGCTGACTGCCGATGGTGTTAGTTTCCAGTGGTGTCCACCCCAAAAAGTAGTAGTGCCTTACTCAATAGAGCAAGGCACGCAGATGACAGTCCGGCCTAGCTGACCCGGGAGAGACATTCCTCCGGTTTGGAGAGCAATCGGGACCAGGGGCTCACTCACATAACGTCGCTTTGCGGGCAGACCGCGTTGGACGGACCATAGTAGGCTACTTGGTCCGAGGTGGTTATGGCCTTCTCATGAACGCGGTGCCTAGGCTAATCAACATCAGCCGTCCTTAGACGCATTACACTGTCGACCGGGTGAAGTGACGAATCATGTTTGATGTATAGGAGAACAACAGGCAATATAATGTGTAGGGGTTTGCACCCAATGCGAATTACTTTGCTATTCATGTTGATTAGGTAATTTGCACGGGAAGTAAATGAGGACTGAAGATCCGCTGTGCAGCATATGATTCGTTTAGAAAAGCCAAGTATATTCAATGTGCATAACTGTTGTTTGAAACTGTACAACAAAAACCTCTATAATGTGGTTTTAGAAATTTAACAAATCTGCTGGAAAATTCAATCAATAGAGTCTGTGAGAGTTAGATTTTCTGTCACTGAATATAAATAAAAATTTACTAATGTCTGTATAGCGAAAGGAAAGTCACGAAAATTCGGGGTCGAAAGAAAATAGTGCAAAGATTCACTAAATTAAACGACGTAGTTCACACCCTTGAAACGGTTTAACAGATGCTATATAAATGTTACTTCGTCCGTTCGCTTTGTTTAATTTCATCTTTTTTCCAATTACAATTCGTTTGTCGTCACGATTGATTTAAAATGAATTTAATTCTCCAATTTAAGTGTCTAATATTTAAGTTTTGCTGCCTCTGTAAGTCCCAAATTACGGTCACGTTTGTACCTATAGCAAAAATAAAATAATCAATCGGTGAATCAATCAAATCAATCAATCAATCAATCAATCAATCAATCAATCAATCAATCCAATCAGAAAGCCGATGAGTCGTAGCCAGATAAACGCCCGACGGGACAACAGTTATATCTCTCTGGTCTCTCTGGCAACCGGACTCGGACCTCCACTGGACATCGCACTGATACGATGCAGCGCTCGTGAATAAGTTGGTGCCCTGC